>JAKUCV010007776.1:400590-491207 GCA_028386065.3 Turnera subulata | reverse complement strand
GGGGGGGGGGGCCCCCTTTGGGGGGGGGGGGGGGGGGAGGTGTTGATCACATGCATATCTGGGGGAGCTACCTGCAAAGCTTCACGCCGATAATCCTGGAATAAAGTACTAGCCATACATGCAGTGTTCCTGGTTATACCAACCACATTGTTAAATACTGCTTTATTCCGGGCACTCCAGATTGCCCATAGAACAACTACTACAAGACTGAAAGTATCCATATCCCAGGTGGTCTTTAGCTCCCATAACCAGTCACGCAGTCCACTAGCATTGGCTGGTGGGATCCTTACAGATGATGACGTCCACACTTGCCTCGCCCATGGACATTCCCTAAAAATATGCAGACTGGTTTCGCTAGCTCTTGCACATAAGGGGCACGCTGGATCGACCTGAATGTTACGATGTCTTAAATTCTCCCTGGTAGGTAGAGCATCATGGCTAAGTCTCCACAAGGAATTCCGTATTTTGGGTGGAATCGATAGGGACCAAATCCATTTCCACCAGTGTAGAAGCGATGGAGAAGGCACCTGGTTCATGTCACCCTACTTGGTCATGAGGAAGTGATAGCCACTACGAACCAAATAGCATCCATCCTTGGTGAATTTCCAGGCTAAGTGGTCCTCGGGTAGGCGGTAGCTCAATGGAATTTGGCAAATCAGATTTGCCTGATGTGGGGCTACAAGATTGTGAATTAAGGACCTGTTCCACATGCGACAGTCTTCATCGATCAACCTGCTGTTGGGATGGTCCAAACCCACATGGACCAAAACCAAATAAACATTATGTGGGTAAAAATTGAAATAAAGAAAATGTTGGGTTATTGTGCAAAACTCAACATTTGGTTAGTCACACACACGTGACTCATTTGAAACAAAAGAAAATGCCATTGTGTGGCATTATGACGAGCTGCAGCAAAATTAGAAAGGAGAGAGTGAGGGGTTTGGCAGAGAGGAGAAAAGGAAAGTGGGGGGAGTGTCCTCATCTTTGCAAGCCTTGATCGGGTAGCAAATGGAGTCTGATCTTGATGAATTTTAGTATGTTGTTCTCCTCTTCAAGCTCTACAAAGTGAATGGAGTTGATCATTAAGAAGCTTCATGTTTCTAGGTATTGGTGTTATACCCATTTGGTGAGTTTTATTCACTTCTCCTCCAATTTGTTACTTGTAATCCACTAGTATAGTGATGGGAATGTTGTTAGAGCCAAGATATATTGATCTTGATATTGTCTTTGATGTGTTAGCCTCTAGTTTTATCTAGGGAAGAAGTTTGATAGTGAACCCGTCATTATTTTTGATAGTGGAGATTGACGGACTTCGGTCCCGTGGCTTTTACCCCGCTTTGGGGGTTTTGCACGTATATTCGGTGTTGTGGTTGTGTTGGTTTTGTTGCTAGCATTAATTTGGTTGGTGTTTGATATCTTATTTTGGTGGTGCAAAGAGGGAAAAGTATTTAACTGGGTTGTTCGCTGCGCATTTGATTCCAGTTAAATTGTGTTGTGTTGAATTGGTGTGTCTTTCCCCAACGCCTGCTAACCTTCGCTTCAGCATCCAGACTAACCCCGTTAGCAAGAGAAGGGACTAAGAGGCCATCATCACACCATTGGTCATCCCACACTCTCACCGACTTGCCATTCCCGATGACCCATTTGAAACCATCTTTAACCTCATCACGTGCATGGAGTATACTGCGCCAAGTGTAACTGGGATTGAAGCCAAGAGAAGCATGCATGAATTCGGTTCTCCTATGATACTTAGCCTTAAAAACCTGCGCTAGCAAAGAGTCAGGGGCATGATGCAATCGCCATGCCTGTTTTGCAAGCATTGCAATATTAAATTTTGCTAACTTTTGGAATCCTAGACCTCCCAATTTCTTCGACATGCACATCTTGTCCCAAGCTATCAGGCACACTCCCGGCTTCCCATCCTCATGTCCCCACCAAAATCTGCGAACCGCTCTCTCCATTTCATCACAAGTCCCTTGAGGCACCAGGAAACTACTCATGATGTAAGTCGGTATACTTTGGGCCACCGATTTTATGAGTACTTCCTTTCCAGCTCTAGAAAGAGTCGTCTCTTTCCACCCACTAAGTTTCTTGCACACCCGGTCCCATATTGAAGCAAAATCACTTTTTTGGAGTGATCAATCATCGTGGGAAGACCTAAATACTTCTCAAACCGGTCCACTGCCTTAATACCTGTCCTCTCCTGGACGTGGATAACAAATTGTTCATTCATGTTGCGGCTTAGGGAAAATTACGATTTCTCGAAGTAGGTTCTTTGTCCGGAGGCTTCTTCATATTGCTGGATATTCTGGATCAATCTCTCCATCTCTTGAGTGTTAGCCCTAGAGAATAAAAGGCAGTCATCAACAAAAAACAAGTGACTGACAGAGGGTGCACCCCGAGCAACTTGGATGCCATGTAGTGCCCCTCGTCTTTCCTCATCCTGAATTAAGGCTGAGAAGCCCTCTGCACAGAGCAAAAATAAATACGGGGACAGAGGGTCACCCTATCTGAGGCCCCTGTTAGGCCTGAACACTGAACTTGGGAAACCATTAATCAAAATAGAGTAAGAAACAGAAGAGACACAGTTCATAATCAAAGAAATCCAAAGCCCACAGAAACCTAATTTTCTCATCATTCTCTCCAAAAAAGACCACTCAACCCTATCATACGCTTTACTCATATCCATTTTTAGTCCTAAAATACCTTTTCTCCCTTTCCTCTTTTTGCGCATAGTGTGAAAAATTTCGAAAGCTAGAAGGGCATTATCAGTTATCAAACGGCCAAGAACAAAAGCACTCTGGTTAAGACTCACTATAGAAGGGAGGATCTCTTTGAGACGATTAGCAAGTACCTTGGCTATCAACTTCTAGAAAACATTACATAGACTAATCGGACGGTACTGACTACAAGTTTCAGGATTATTCACTTTGGGAATTAAGACAATGAATGTGGAATTAAAACTAGAAAAACTAAGATTACTACGTAATAACGAAAGAATAATGCTACTGACACCAGGACCTATAATGTTCCAGAATTGTTGGTAGAAAAGAGCAGGCATATCGTCGGGACCTGGTGCTTTGGTAGGATGCATCTACTTCAGAGCCAATTCAATCTCCTCTCTAGTAAATTCCTTGATGAACTCTGATTTCATAGCATCAGTTACCTTCCCCTCCACACACTCCATAACTCAGCCCACCCCCGAACTACCATTAGACGCAAAGAGGTTTTGGAAGTAATCTACCATCACCGACTCCACCGCATCAGACTTAGAATGCCAAATCCCGGTTTCGTCTTTGATGCGCTTAATGGAATTCCTCTTACGTCTTTGAGATGCTTTACCATGGAAGAAATTGGTATTCCGATCACCCTCCTTGAGCCATGCTGCATGGGACCTCTGTGCCCACATAATTTCCTCTTTTCGGACTAACTCATTAATCTCCTCACTGATGTGTCTAATTTCCGCATGGGTACTATCAGAGCTAGGCTGGGCCTGGAGCCTATCCAACTGCGTACGGTACTTTCGAAGCTGCTTATTAACCGAACCAAAATTGGCTGTACTCCACGCTTGGAAATGTAGGCTGTGTTTGCCAGTTGGGATGGGACATGACTGGACGGGACTGGACAAGACTGGACTGGACAGGACTGAATAACTGTGTTGTCCTTAATTACGTTTGGTATGGTGTATATTAGATGGGACTATTGTGCTGAATTATGTTTGGTAAACTGTGAACTGGACGGGACTAAATACTGTAAATATCCATATTACCCTTATCGTTGTAAAAATTATTTTAATGGTGTATAAAATATATCTGGAGTAGTGTTGAGATTTGTCGATCATAAATACATATAATATTGAATAATATATGAAAATTTTGATTATTTTGCCTTATATGTTATTTTTTAATTTGGCATATCACGTATCAGTATTAACCAACACAAATTTTAAAAAGGTTAATATATATCTATTACCAATTTTATTTAATTTTGTTGGTATATTTTTTTGAAAAATATGATAGCAAAAAAGACAAAAAAAAAATAAAAGAAGACGAGAGGATGAGAAAATAGAAAACGAGATCTGTTTGCTCCTCCTTCCTCTCCCCTCCACCTCCCTTTTCTTCTCCTCTTTCTCCACAGGAAAGAAAAAAACAAGAGATCTGTTGTTGTTGTCCGCCGCCTCCTCCCCGTGCTCCTCCCTCTCTTCTGCCGCCTCCTCCCCGTACTCCTCCCTCTCTTCCGCCGCCTCCTCCAACTCTTCCCTCTCCTTTGCCTCCTCCTCCTTCTCCTCTTCTCTTCCTCTCTCTCCCCCTCCTCCTCCAAAGAAAAGGAAATCGCGGCCTCCTCCTCCTTCCTCCTCCCTCCTCCTCCCTCTCCTTCCTCTCCCTCCTCCGTTGCCGTCGCCAGAGAAGCCGTCACAGCCGCTGCCAGATGAGAGAAAAAGTATTGACGAAAAAAATAAAACGAAAATTTGGTAAAGTTTTGTTTCTTAGATAATTTTGCCATTAGGAAAAATAATCAGGGATAATTTTATCATGAAAATAGTGTTGTCCAATGGGACATGTTCCAGTGCCATGGTTTAGCTGTGGACAAAAAATTATAAATTTTGTCTCAAACCGGTGGGACGCGTGTCCCTTCTTTTTTGCTGTCCTAAGAGGCAAACAACTTAAAAAACTGTCTTGTCCCAAAGCGCTTGGGCCATGTTCCATGAGGCAAACGCAGCCGTAGTGCACAGTATCCCAACCGGTCCTTGATAACACTAGGATAGCCTTATTTTTAATAAATGGTCTCAGTTCACTAATGTACTACTATAAAAAACTGTAACCGATGCTTGTTTGATGAAAATTATGTTACATGTGGAAAAATGTTATCAGAAACTATTTTATTTACTTTCTGGTATTTCTTAAATTTTAAAAGCGTATCATCCAAGACTCATCCACTATAATCAAGTACGTAACTCAGGTCGAGCCGGATTAGTCGGGACAAAGTTCTAGATACCGGATGAGAAACCAGGAAAAATCTTTAACTAATATATTTCACTTATTAATATATGTAACGTATATTATAATTACTTTTAAGTAGGATAATCGTTACATTAATCTATGATACTCTCCATCCTATTTTCTATAAGAATTAATATTTTTGAATCTTGAATTTCATTCACAACGACATCTAAATAATGTTTTTTAGAAAAAAATTAATGGTATCTAAATTTTTTTGGCCTTAATTAATCGGATTCGAGTTAACCCAAAATTAATAAACCAAACATTTAACCGCTTCTTTTTCTTTTTGAACAATTAAACCATCCAAATAATTTATTGTGGTGGAATATGATTTTTGAAAACTACTAAGAAATTAGATCCAATTTTGCCAAGCTAGGGCTGAAATTTAGCATACTATTACGATGATTCGAAAAAAATATTTATCTTTATGACTTACCTGATTTTCTTTTATCTTACAGTTGACCATACTCTTGAAGACACGCTTCGCAGTCAAAGGACAAGCAAACATCAGCGGAGTAAAAGAAGGGTCAAAACTAAGTAAAGAATACACAACAAACGGTCATAATAGTCAAAATAAAATACACTCTCCTTCCCTGGCCTTTTGCTTTTGATCAATAATCCAAGGAATTGCACATATATAGACTCACTTATTTCCTCGGCGAGAAATAAGCCACCGATTTTCCGCCAAAATTCTGCCAAACAACATGGTTTGTACCTTCTCTATCCCCCCGTCTCCGTTCCTTCTTCCTTGCCTATTCCGTTGCATGCAATTCTCTTGCTTGCTGACATGCAATCCCACCACCTAATTCCGTTGTTTTTTTTACCGGTTACGTTACGGTAGAAGATTCTAGGGTTTCAACTCTGTCATAATCTGATTTTGGGGGTAGCGTAAATTCGTAGTCTTTATACTACTAGGGTGGTGGTTGTGCTTGGCTTTATCATTGTATTTTGTGGAGATCTGTGGCTGTTTCGGATTTTCTGCGACCAATTTTTCTTCTTTATGTATCAAGCAATGATTTTTACTGATCGAGTGGTAGTATTAGGTGTAAAGATGGTTTTTGTTTGCTGTATTAGTGGCTGATTCTTCCGGTTCAGTAATTTGTTTACTTATTTGCCTAATGCAATGCCTGATTGTAGGAGCTCTGCCCCAGAGTTAAGAATGTGCTCCTGCTGGATTCTGCTGGGAGACGCGTTGCTTCTAAGTATTATTCTGATGACTGGCCTACCAACAGCGCCAAGGAAGCTTTTGAGAAAGCTGTGTTTGCCAAGACCCAGAAGACTAATGCCCGCACTGAAGGTCAGCTACTTGTGTTGTAGTATTCTTTCTGATATGTGTGGGTTTTTGTTGAGCGAGTAATGCTGAAGTGTGGGTGTGATTGCCTGATTTCGATTAGAGGAGCCTCACATTTGAGAGTTTGTGAACTTAGTCGTCCCTAGATGTTGGAATGTATCTGTGATTGACACCTCTGGTGTTTGAAGTTATAGCCGATGGGTTATTGTTCTTTTGGTCGTTCAACTTGTGATTCTTCCTCACTGAATGTTGAAAATTTGCCATGTTGTCTGCAGTGGAGATAACGATGTTTGAGAACTACATTGTTGTGTACAAGGTTGTTCAAGATCTTCACTTCTTCGTTACTGGAGGCGAAGATGAAAACGAGCTTATCTTAGCTGCGGTTCTTGAGGGATTTTTTGACGCTGTGGGCCTCTTACTTAGGTCTCTTCAATCTTTCCGTTTACAACATTTTCTTAATGCATGTTAATTAATGTCCACCATTCTTTGCTATTTGAGTTGAGAATCTTGACGTTTACCGACTCTTCTCTTCTTTTAGAGGGAACGTGGACAAGAACGAGGCACTTGGGTATCTAGATCTCATTTTGTTGTGCCTTGATGAAATTGTTGATGGCGGGTATGCAATTCACAGTAGCCTTCTTATAATGATAATGATGATACTTCTTTATTCAATCCTGTGATTAACTTTGCTTGACTGAAAATTGGTAGATAACATAGAATGCATATAATTTACATAGGTTTGTATAATAAAGTTCTTTGTGGCAAAAACTTTTGAACAGTAGTTACCAGTGCCCCAGTTAAACTTCCAAGTCAGTTATTTGTCTTGTATAATTATAGCATTCTAGGCCTTGTTAACTGTCATCTCCTGGAAATGGAACTCTTAAACTGCCACAACCCTCAAAGTAATCCTTTAATATCCCCTGCACTGTGCAGTATCATCCTTGAGACTGATGCAAATGTCATTGCGGGAAAAGTTGCTGGCAGTAGTGCAGATATGGGAGCTCCACTTTCTGAGCAGGTACGCACAGTCAAATTTCTTTTCATCTGAAATTGGAAGTTGATGGTTCACTACATGGGTAATGTTTGCTGATATGATCACTTCTTTTTGCAGACGCTTTCACAAGCATTTGCTACTGCACGCGAACACATTACCAGATCTCTTCTTAGTTGATAATTTTGCCAAAGTAGTAGAAGAGGAGTTAAGATGGTCTAATTGTAAAATTTGTTGATAATATAGTTGCTGGTTGAAACTTGAAAGTGTCAACTTCACTGGAATGTACTTGTTAACAATAGTGGCTAATAGTTTGGTGAATGGAATGTGGGAGCATGATAGCCTGTCTGATGAAAGGTGAAAATGCTCCCAAGTCTTGTTACTTCCGCTTCCTTATTGGTTTTCATATATAGTCTTCTTTTATTTTGGCATCCAATGAGAGTATGAGAAAAGGCAGAGCTTCTTCGTGATGTTGGGTGTCATTAGTTCACAAGTGTTTCCTTGGAAATCAAAAGATTCAGAAGAAACAAGAACAAATAGAGATGGCATGAGTGATGCTTGACATGGGATTATAGAGTTTAGTTGTTACTTCCTTAAGTAGTCCGACGCTATTATCTGTGCTTCTTCTATTTCTCTGCTTTCTTGTTTTTTTTGGTCGGAATATTTCTCTGCTTTCAAGCAAATCACAGGTTATGTTTGGCATGGGGCTGTTGAAGGGGAAAAAAAAAAGGAACAAAACAGAGCTGGCACTGTTTTTTATGCTGCTATCGAGGTTGTATAGTTTAATTGCTACTTTTGTAGTATTCAACCCTTTTTATCTCTAATTCTTCTACTCCTGGACAAGGCCGATTTCAAGATCTTTTAGGTTAGCTACCTTTAGATGCCATTGAAGGATTAGCGTAGTTATTGAGTGGTTTGGTTTGGATATTTTACGAAGGGAAAATACTTAATTCACCAAATTTTAAACGGTAAAAATCTTTTTTTTATCCTTTCAATAAGAGACCAATTTTATTCCCAACAAATTACATTTCATTTTTTAAAAACTATTATATTTTCTTAAATTTATTTCTCTTTTCTAATATATTATTTGTTATAAGAAAATATATTGTTTAATTTTTAAAATCAAATAATTTTATGTAAGAAAAATACATTGCTCATATTTAAATTAATAAATCTTTATCAAATTTAGCATGCACTTTTTACCTTTTTTCTTTTTTCATAAAATTCTTATGAATAAAAAATTATGCATACATTTTACTTATTTATTCTACCTCATCACATAAATTATGTTTGGATACTAATTAAATTTTATCAATTTATAACATATACCAACATTGTAGTTATTTTATGAATGTCAACTATTGATTAATAATTTATTTGACATAATAAAAATATTGAACACATTATACTTAGTATGTTTAGAATGGTAGGTTTTGGAAAATTATTAATTTCATAAAAAATAATATATTCTTTATAAAAAGTAGTTTTGATATTTTGCATTGATTGGAAAGGCCATCATGGTTCCTCCTTATGTTACATTGCAAGTTCAATAAAGATTGATGATTAAGAGTTGGTGTCTTGCCTGATGGACTTCAATCAAGCCCCTGTCCTTCCCCGTGATGATTGTTAGAAAAGAAAATTAGTTAATTATTAGTTGTGTAGTAATTTGACAATTTTGAGGAAGGGAATCCTCTAAATATTTCTTGAATCACCTAGGGCCACATTAGTTACTGCTGCCTTGCTGGTATAAGCCCATGTTTGTTTTTACTTCAGACTATTGAAGACTTTTCTATGTGGCTTAAAGAAATGCAGAGTCAAGGATTCTGTTTTTGTTCAGATTGACAATGGAAAAACTACTTGATTGATGTGGCTATTTGTCATGTTTCAGGTTAATTTGTTCTCTTTTAATCATGTACAAGGAATTATGAAAATAAGCACATGTTGATTCATGGCCTGTTATAGGTTTATAGCATCTGTCTCGGCTTCCACATTGATCTGAGCATTACCATCCTTAATAAAATCTACAAATGGTACACATATAATTTCTGTTTCCATTCCCTTTCTTTTTTCCCCCTCTAAATGAGTTATCTAACAGTAGATTGTGGTGGTTCCAATATTGTCTATAACAAAGAGTTCAGAGCCATCCCAAATTGCAAGCCTGATAAACAAAGTAGCTTAGCATAGAAGTTAAAGAGAAAACAAGCATTGCGCAAGAGGAGGATAAGAAAGAGGGAGGAGTTGAAGAAATTCTGAAAAGGATCATGCAGAAAAGCACAGGTAGAGTCTTCAAAACCGAAAAGATGTTCAGACTAGCTTGTGAAGTTATAATTTCACCAAAGTGATCCAAGAGATAGGCAGCTCCATTTGGGCCTTATACGATTTTTGAACAAATATCGTGCCTTTTTCAATGTATGTATTTTTATCGTTATGTTATGGCAAATTATTGATGCCGCGATGCTTTATCTCTGCTAAGGAAAGGGAGCGAGGTTTTCCTTTTTTTTTTAATACGATTAAATAAATGTCCCAGCGTCCTACGGGTTTGCCAATCGCATAAAAAGCTACCACTTAACCCCACTCTGGTTTTCTCAGGCAATGGTTGCCTGAACAATCTTTACAAATGAACTACCACACCACAATATAGTTGAACGTGTTGCTTTCTCTATATATCAGTAATAATTCTGCCCGATCGGTGTAAGTAAAATTACATGACTAACGTGGTAAAATCGTTGGCATGATTAGCCTTTTCTGTCTGGAAACTTGAAAAATGGGCCATGTGTGTTCCTGCTATCTGTCTTCACTAGTAAACAGAGTATCCCCCGAAGTGCAGATTGGGAAGAGCATCATGAGCCAGCCCGAAACAGTTGAGCATACAGCCCCTTGTTGTCTGAACATTACCTAATTAGCAATGGACCCTATTTGGAGAAAAAAAGTGTTGATTGGCAACACTAGTCAGTTGGGTAACATGTACGTCAATGATGTCTTCATTGAATGAGAACGTACCCTACATCATCCGAGAATACATCTCCTGCAGTTGGCGGCAAGTTACTCCTATGCATATTCTTATGAACCTGAGCGTGAGTCTCTGCCTCATGTTGGAACATTCTGACCAACTCTTCGAGCTCCAACTTCCTCACTTCTACCTGCTGTTCCGTGATGGGCTCCTTCAACCCAAGATACAGCAATCCAAGTACGACTAGAACCACACCAATGAAGAAAAGAATAGCTGTAAACAGACCGAACGCATATGGCGTACCATCCGCTCCAGGAATACCATCAACGTTGATTCCAAATAACCCAGTGATGATAGAAAGAACAAGCCCGCAACCACCAAAAACTGCCAAATTATGGGTTACACGAAGGCTTCTATCCTGAACATGAGAAAAAAGTAACTGGTGCGACATGATATCTATCCAAGAAGAAAGTCTATTAAAATGGTTGGCTAGGAAATTTAAGGATTGTATTTCCTTTCCCCTACAGACCTGTAACCATGCCCGTACAGTGCTCTGCATGACATCTTGAATAGTAAATAAGCGGCCCCGAACAGCTTCTTGTTCCTCCATCATTTCTCTTGTACTCTTTCTTATTTCCTCCAGCAACATTCTTGATGCATTTCCCTTCAAATGGTGGAGAAGCTCAAAAACAATCTCTTCTCTTGCATGGAGCGACCACTTCACTCTGATAACCTACAAGAGAAACCCCCAACTTTGGGTGATTCTTTGGAATAACAACAAGAGAACATTAAATTTCATATGTGGATAACTAATGAAGCAGCAGCCATTAAAGTGTTTAGCAATAGAATCTTGAAGAAGTTATGTTTCCAGGGAAGGAAATTCTGGGTTATGAAGCTGATGAGTGAAGGGAAGGTAATTCTGGCTAATGCAGAACATGTTTGCATATCATTAGATCAATTTGCTAATTTCTCTCCAGGGGATGAACGGTTTTGTTGACTTTTCCTGTCCTTGAAGATTAAAAGTTCAAAGCAAAAGGACAGGGAAAAGCTCAAACAAAAAACCAATAAAGCTACAAGATGTCAAGAACCAACAAGAAAACAAACGTTCAACAAAAAATTCACAATAAAATAGATGTCGCCAAAGGTGATTCTAAGCCAGTTATAACTAACAACTTTGAGAAGTATCATCCTGAAGCCGACATATTGATAGCAATTCTTCCACATTCAAAGCAATTTTTTTCTTAGAGGACTTAAAGATACCTGTTTAGATAACCTTCGAATTTCTTGGTTCAAAATAATACTGAAGAGATTCATATCTTCATAGTTTCTCCTGTTCAGTGGTCAATTTGTAATAAGGTTGTGGATGAAGGAAAGGAATATTTTTACAAGAATGAAAGCATAAGTTTGCCTCTCAAGAGATACTCCTGTTTCTCGAAAACCACCTGTTCACAAACTTCAGCTCAATTTCATCTGCTGCCCCAAATATTGATCTGCGAAATAACCTAAATACCAAAAAAAATAGAAAAGAACCCTTTAGAGACGAAGGGTAATGCAAAAGTGCACAGAAGTCGAACGAATAAAATAAACCTACAACTACATACATGCTTAATGGCATAGAAATATGAGAAGAAACTCATGCTAATTTATGGTAGTAATGGATGATTATGTCAGAGAAACAACTTATCTGAAGCCAATAACAAATTGTGTGTACTGGGCTAAACCTTCAATAAATAATCCACAGAATGAGTAGTTGATATTACCAACGACGATAGCAATTAACAATAGAAATATGGCAGTCTAAAACCTTACAAACCAGTCTATACTGCTCTGGAGATGATATAGAACCGAAGAAAATATATGACTGGGGAGTGGATACATACACACGGCTTCAGTCCAATCAGATCAACATATGATTTACAAAAACAATCAAGGAATTAAAAGTCCTTAAATAAAAAGAATGTTGTAGTTTTTGTTACCTATCATCCCACCGTGTCAGGCGGCTAGCCAGCTGTGCTATGACTTCATGCACTGTTCTAGGTGCACTATAACCTCCAGCGGAAAGGAACTCCTAAACAAAGCAGTGACAAGAAATGAACAAAAATTCAACTGACATGCATTCATAGTGAATGGACATTGTTTCAGCAGGACAACCTGAACTTCAGCGATACCCAAAACATTTACTCTTGCTACATGTCCCTTTACATGCAGGGAAGTTATCAGAAAATTTTGTGCATGCCAGGAGCGAAGTACAATAGGAATATCATCCTCATCATTAAATGGGTCACCAGCTGATTGTCCCAGGAGCTCAAACAGAAGCCCTCCAGCAACCCTTACAGGAACCTTGATAGAAAGACAAAGCATTAATATTTATTCAGTAAAACAACACGAGATAAAAAGAAGAGACTTTTGGTCTTGTGCAATGGATCAGACATGAGGATGAGGTTTAAACTCATTCATCCCATGCACCAACAGCAAACAACTGAAACCAGGTCATGTTTAATCTAACATCTAAAGTAGTCATCTAGCATGGTGCTTAAGGTTATGATGTGGATGCATAATACCACACATTTCATGTTTAGCCATAAAGCTCTAATGTCAGCTACATTGCAAAAACATTTCAATTCATCTTGCTTGGATGAAAATGTTTAGATAGATACATATTTACATGATTATGTCCAAAGATTAATCCCTGTAACTTGCAATATAAGGCAAATCCTAGTTCTAGGTAATTTTGGTCCATTAATCATCACTAGAAGCACTGATGAAGCAATGTTTTAACTCGTTCCACATTTCATGCCAGCTCCAGATATTGTCATAGAACATTGCTACAACAATTCAGTTGTGTAAATATTACTGTGGAACTTCCTCTACTTATTCATAGCCTTTCTTATCTCTCCTGTTCTTGTCATTGTACTCAGAATCACCAGCAAAACTACAAGCATCTATAGAGTATAGACTATCCATAAGGTCACTGTGACATTAAGAATTTCAAGTGAAACTGTATATTGCACATACATAAAGAGATACTACTCAAAGGGAGAAAGAAACTTTAGAAATACTCAGGGAACCCGGATGACTGTTTCTTCTAGGATGAAGAACCAGACAAAAGAAATTCTGTAACTACTGAAGCACTAAAAAGGCTTTCAACTATTTAGGCACCATGCTAAATGCACCATATATATTAAACACTCAAAATACTAATCAAGCTATCTACCTCGTATAGAAGATGTTTCATCCGCTCGCTTATCAGCCGACTTTCATCCCTCAAAGCTAAACTGATCGCAGGATGTAACCATTTAGCGTTACTGAGCCAGGCTTGGACGGAAGGGTGACCAGCAGACACATGACACCACCACGTGGGCCCTGCCGGACGCTCCCAATAGGGAGCTGCTACATCTGCAACAGTAAGACCGTCTTCATCATCCATTTCAAGTGGTTGCGTGGCCCAGTCAGCATCTGTTTGGATTGTTTGGACAAGTTCAGAAATTCTAGCCCACCCAATGGGCACCCAATGAACTTCCTCAAATCTTTCTGCAGCATGATAAGATCCAGAGTGGTGAATTTGGCCATCTCTGTACTCTAGAGGAATAGCATCCTGACTTCCTCTGAACTCAGAAGGGAAGGGAAGTGATTCTAATTCATTGATCCCTTCCATTGCTCGGGGAAAAGATTCCCGCAGTCCATTCACTGGCAAGTCTGTCTTTGACGACTCACTAGTAGCGATTTGCCTACTAGGAATCTTTGAAGCAGATTTTGTTGATCTCCTACGGCGTCGAACACGCTCGAAGGCGCAGATAAGCCCATCAGTCCAAAGATCATTCATAGGCATTACATCTCTACTGCCATTATGCCTGTTCGATTCTGGCTTCTTCCCTCTATTGCTCTGGGAATTGGAACGATCCTCGCCGCCCATTTCATCCGCACGGTTCTCCATCTTTCAAAGAAAGAACCCAATGGCCCAGCGGATGAAATGAAGAGCCCTCAAATTCAAAGGCTTCACCAGAGCAACAGCCGCTTGAACTCACCTACAGAGACACTGTGTTGCATTAAATCTCATGCTTTCCAACTGAAATGGGGTATGAGTCACCTCATTCGAGTCCCTGCTGCCATATATTTAGGGAAGTAACATAATCCAACTCCAGAGAAAAATTGAAAGGAAAAAACGAGAGAGAGAAACTCTAATGAATCAAATTCACAACCATCCAAGCACGTTGAAATTTTTTTAAAAAAAATAAACTCCTCCATTACTCAAATTAAACGACAATATGCAATTCATAAACAAAAAGAAACAAAGCAGCGGCCGATCAAATACTAAATTAGCAGACAAATAATAATCAGGCTAACGCGAGTATGTTCGCAGCGTACTTATCACACTTCTCCTGCACTCGCTGTTCGTACTGTGCGTGGAAGCTACTTCTCGCGTTGCCTCACAGTTCGCTCTCTCTATCGACACAAACGAATTGAAGTAAAGAAATGGCCGTAGCTAGAAGGAGAAGAATAGATGCAGGTAGGTACAGCGTGTAGTAGAGGGAAACAAAACAAACAGCTAAGAGAGGGAAATTACCAGAGAATGAAAGAAGCTGGCGTGGGAAGAGAGCAAAGAGAGGATGCTCTACTCCGGGTGGATGAATAGTGTACTTCAGTTGTGGGTAGATAAAATGTATGTATGTTCAATATGTACGATTACCAACACAAATGTAGATAAAAAGGATCATTTATTGCGGCCTATTGTGATGATGATGTGTAAAGCGCTTTATTCCATAGAGCAGCTGAGGAGATGGTTGGGCGAGTGTGATGCGATGCGATGCGAGTTTGATCTTTCAAGAAGGCAGTCAGCGAGTGAGTGGCGGTGTCTGGTCATGCTGGGGGGTGGGGTGGGTGTGGCCGTGTGGGAGTGATTACTGAAGGCTGCTGAATCAGCTCCGTCCTGTCCTGACACGTGGCCTTTTCTTGTGAAGCGTCTTGGAGATATTCTTTTTCTTTCTCCAAAATTCTTTTTCTTGGAGTATTTATTACTAGTACAGTTTTGGGAAGAAAAGAAACAATTGGGTTGGACGGGAGGGAACCCAATCAGCCCTCCTGGATTAATCATTTCATAATTTCGGGATGGAAAAAGTTCTTTATTATATGACCACCAGAATTGTGCTTAACTTTTACAAGACCGTGCTCCAAATTGTTAGCGCCGGTCGTACTGCATGTGCATGCGATCATATCTCTAACATCACTCCTGCCTTAAGAATCCGTCGTTATGATCATATACGATTCCCTAGGTGAGTCTTATCTTTAGATTAAGAACTGATTGATCTACGGAGAAAATTCTTAGATCAATAGCTAGCTATTTCAAGAACCGACTTTTAAGTTCCTCGGGAAAAAAGTTACTTCCCCCACTTCCTGGGAAAAATGCTTGTCCAGAACGTTGACATTGACAATTTCATGCTGAACTGCGTTTATTCCAGGCCATTTTACAAGCATGTAGCCCTAACCCAGAACAACTTGGCAGGCCATAAACAACAAATGAGAGAAATGCAACCCTTCCCAAAACGAAGCCGAAGATCCTATTCGTAAATTCATCAAAAGATGGAAAAACCAATCCGACGTGGCAAAGATAACAAATCCGTAGTGCCTAAACTCATTCTTTTGGCTGGCACAGTGGCAACAGGTTTTGCAAACTATTATTCCACTGTAGATGATGGTTAGTAAAGGTCAAAAGGTCAAATCAAAGAAAAAACAACAAATCCAGCGCACCAGGCAGGTAAAGTACTACAGAGGTTAATCAGACGATCATCAGATCAGAGCTAAATGTAAAATTACGGAGTTGAGGCGCAATTTTACATCATGATGACAAAGTGAGGTGAGAACAAAGAGAACAAAGGAAAGAACGCAAAGTCAACTAGAGGAAATTAGCACGCGTGTTCCTAAGTTAACCAGATGATAAATATGTAGAATACAACCTCATGGCACAGGGCAGTAGCCAGTCAAGGTCTATTTAGACCCCAGAGAATCATTACATGGATTATTCAACCGCTGCAAATGCCTTTGATTGGCCACTTTCAAACTCACTACAAGACCCTGAAAAACCAGGAGGTGATAAGATTTAGTAGCTGTTTTGCCATAGCTGTTGAGTCTGCTTTGAGGGTTGGCCCTGGGATCCACCCAGGGACCCATCCCTTGCGCTTTGCTGCTGATGCTCCAGAGACATCCCCGTCTGAGAATGATAATAGTTTGGGTACCCTAGGGCCCCAAAATGCTGGGAAGGCTGCTGCGCTTGCCGAAATCCACCAGGCTGCTGATTCTGTCCCTGGAAGCTGTAATATGTGCTACCAGGGACTGCAGACACAGTTCGTTGACCAGGTCCATGAACCCACATTCCTGAGTTCTCATTCTGACAAAACGAAACAAAAATCTAGTTGAGCTTCAACCAAACAACAGAAAACAATATCAACACCATTTTTGCCAGCAGTGAATGAAAAGAAAATAGACTTTTGTGATAGCTCTTTCTGAACAACAACTATTTTCCAAATCAGAAACAAGAAAGACAAAATCCCATTAATATACATTCTCATCAACATACATATCACAAGCTAGAATTTGCCATCTGTCATCAGTAAGGAGCTTTATAATGTTCCATCTCGTGTAAAAGCATCAAAATACATTTCATGGTCCGTCTTAGACTACTATGATGTTTACCCCCATAAGATTCATGCATTATTTTGTACTATCTTCACAGTTAAATTTTTACTTCATTATCAATTTTTCTACATGAATTTTCCCCTCTTTTAAATATATTAGTCACCTTCAAAGGGCTTCTAGTTCTCGAATATTCTTTCTTTAACTTGCATTATTCTTTAGTCTTAGCAACAGGTACATATCACTTAAATCTAGTTTCAATTTACAAAAAGCATAAAAACCACCACATAAGATTTGAAAACAATCAGAAAGTTATCGCTTTATTCATTGGTTTAGAATTTAATGTCTCTTATATTGAGTTTAGTTGGAAATTCAATTCATGGAACTTGGAAGACATTACCTGTTGTAGGGAGATCAAATGGTTGCCATCCTTGTACTGAGAACTTAGTACATCATCATAGCCTATGGTTGTGCCTGTCGGAGCTGTGGGAGGATTCAAAGGAAAGTTTCCAGCAGGAATGCTTGTCGAACTCCCAAATCCATAGCCAGAAGCAACACCAGCAGACTCTGGCAAACTGCTAACTGAAACGCTATTCTTATATTGGGGAAGCACCGCCGCCAGAGACTGATGGTATGCATTGTTCCCCGCAAAGGTCTGCTGAAAAGCTGAAGGCATATATGTGTAGCTCTGGGCCAAGAAAGGATAGCTAATCATGTTGGCAAAATGTCCCAAAGGAAGACTAGGTTGTGAATAAGGATGCACAGGAAGATGTTGAGGAAGAGCAGGTCCTGTGGCGACACTGGCACCAGGAAGTGTCTGTGGAGTTGGCTGGGGTGCAGAGATACTGCCTGCTCTCAAAGCCTGGTGCATATGGAATGGTCAGAACACCAGAAGGAGAAATAGTAATGCTCTACAAAGGATTAAGATAGGTTCTACATATCAAACATGCTCCCCAAAAAGTCAATTTCTCAATAAGAAGCGACTTCTCAGGACAGGTTTGTTGCCACCACAAAACCTAACATATAACATGCTAATACATCAAGCAAAAATTCAGCAATTATGTCACCACAGATGAATTCCTTCTACACATCTCTAGCTTGGCATCAGTCTTGCAATATCAGCATTTGCAGTTCACAAATCTTGAGTGCCATTTTGCCCAATCAAAATGATACATTCTACCCTCCCTTCAATCTTCAAAACTCAACCAATACGATAAATAATAGATATGACTTTTATAAAAAAGAAACCTACTTGATTCTCAGAATTAAAAAAAAGTTTGAGGAACAATAATTGAAACTCCAGGGGCAGAGAGGAGGGACAAAGCAGATTCAATTTACCTCTTGTTTCTAAGTTGCACCAAAAATTAATTTATGCTTACTCGAGTTTTTTTTGCTTGACACATAAAGTGAGAATTACAGAGATCACATTACTCAACAAGACACAAAACATCGCAAAGTAATAAAATAAAGGTAGAGGAGAAAGTTACCTCTGCCATAGAAATACTTGGACCACTGATAGAAGAAGCCGCATTGCTGTATTTAGTAGGGATTGATTGGGTCACGGGGAAGGGTGAGTATGGAAGGTCGGGCTCCCGCCCAGTCTGGACAGTTGAAGCCAACAAAGAGCTTGGCAACGAATTTGTATAACCTTGCTGCAAAATGAGAATTGATTAAGGAGAACATTCCAAGCAATATTTGAAGCACCTCAAGTGCAGAAAATGAACAGACAGATGCGAAAGCTCTATTATCAAGAAAGGACAAAACAAAAGAGCAAACCCAAAAGCCATATAGACACGACCACATGCATGTATAAAAAGTAAGTCACTACAAACAAACAACTGAATTGTAAGATCAAAACAACAGACTAAGAAAGGAAATGATGATGACTGATTCTTTGGGGCAATACAAATGACCCTGAGGAAGATCCCATGTCTTCTTATGCTAGAGAAGCATAACATGGACCATTTCCATCCTGAATTTTCTCATTTGTCCAAATACCCCCTTTCTCTATAAAATGTTAGGTGGTTGCACTTTCTCATACTGATAAACAAAGATTTTCATCCACAGCAAAGAAAATATGACCAGCTTAAAAACAATTGCAGGCTACTGCATTACCATTACACTTGAGAAAGGAGCAATATTCTGCATCTGAGATGCTGTTTGCTGATTATTAAATGCAGCATTTAACTGTTGGGCACTTTCGTAAGCATAACCAGGTGCAGAAGAAGGAAATCCATATTGATTTCCCTGAACAGCTTCAGAGCTTTCCTCCTTCAACACCTCAGGTTGAGGCACTGAAGGAGAATCATAACTCGCAGCACTTGCTCCAACTCTATGGGCCAAAGTCTCATCTACTGTATTTCTGAGATGTTCATCCCCATAATATTCTGGATTTCTGCCAAAAAAAGCTTACAAGTTACTATAAAAAGAAAAAGACAGGTCAGAATAGAAACATCATTCTCACAATTCCAGAGGCATACCTAGTATCAGAATGCCCAGCTGATGAGGTATCTAGCACTTCAGATGTCTCTTCCAAGGTACCTGTCAATGGCCTAGATGCAAATGGCCCAGGGAAAGAACCGATGCTAGCTCCAAAACTCCCAAAGCTTAAGTGGGAGCAATCTTGAGAATGAACTTGCAAATGATCAGGAATAATTACAGCAGGGCTCTCCTCTTCAGGAGGAGGCCCTTGATCATCATTCTGCAAACTCAGTTGCTGTAAGTTAGCGGTCACTGACGAAGCACCATCTTCGGCTGAAATGAAAATTAAAAAAGAAAAAAGGTTATTGCCACTTGATAGGATAATGAGGTCATGCTGTGCATAAAGGGGAAAGGACAAATCTTCAGTGAGTGGCACAAAAAGCATAAAAGCCAACCCAGAGTGTTTCATGCAGAATGCAGTATCTTTCCCCTAGATGACTAGCTTGGCTACCTTCATTCACACTTCATGCCCTTTTTCCAGATGAACAAAGTAAGGACTTAAGAGAGAACAACGCCGAAAAATTCAAAGAAAAAGACAGGCAAAACAGTCCATGTATGGCAAAAAGAGCTGAAAAACATCAGTCAGGAAGCTAGCAATCTGTTTCGGACTTTGTCATCTTACAGTTGATTTTGGTAAACAAAATAAATGGCAATATTCTCTTCAGTTTGCAAGTGCTTAAGATTCATATAATCAACTTCTTGAAACATTTGCATTCAAAGAGGATTAATACCCGTAGCATTAGTTGGAAAAGAGGAAAGAAGAGGAAACATTCAAAAACAAATAGTTGCACAATTAATATAAAGGGGAACACATATGCAGATGAACTGGAATGGCATGGATAGTTCAGGGAGGTTTGACCCTGCTTTCAGCCAAACAGAAGTGGGATTGACTTTGGAGATAAATTACTTCAAATTTTATGCACTGGAGAAACACGTTGCTGAGGGTATTACTAAAAAACCTATAGTTACAGCCTTTGTCTTGAGAAAGGCTGTTTATTCTTGCAACATTGGATCCGACAAGCACAAATCCTATGGATAACTAGAACATTATTAAACTATCTAGACAATTAAACTACAATGCTTTAGTTCAAGCATGTAAAAACAATATGCAAATTCACACCAAAATATGTTAAACAAGCACTTTAAAACCAAAAAAGAATATCCCAACACTATCACTTTAACTGACATGAACTATTGAGAAAAGCTAGCAGGAGAAAATGATATTCCATAAAAACATACAGATTATAAAAAGAATTTGCATATCAAGCTTCAAGCATCAAATACCTTCACTCTGCTCGAAGGCTTGCCTTTGAGTCTGGTAGGAGCTCATGTTCCCATATAAATTATTATCAAAAAGGGATGAACCTCCAGAGCCATCCTCTTGTATATCTCTACTGGACTCAGGTTCAACATGGTTTCCATCAAGAGCTTCAACATGATCATCTTCAGATGACTGAACATCATCTAACTGGGATTTTGAGTGCTGATCAACTCTTTCAAAAGGCAAATTAGATGGTTCAACATTAAGCTCGTAATCAGCAGGAGCATCACGGACAGAGGATAAGATTGCAGATATTGGATGCTCAGATGGTGGAATTGAAGGCCATTCATCATGAGGGTCTAGCTCTGTGTTTATTTCTGACACTTTAGGAGGATGATTTCCAGACGAATTTAAATCATGGTGGGATGCTCCCACGGGCACTGAAGCATGGTGATGCTTAACACTCTGGTGAGATGGCATGACGGGTACCTTGTTTTGTGGCCTACCCATTTTCACAATGTCAGCCATTGACACTTGGCCTGGGACACCTGACCATGCAGACTGAAATCCAGAGGAAGGCTGTGATGATGAAGAAACTCCATCACCCACACCACCTGTAAATATTTTATTCTCTGTGGCCAGAGAATCACTGCAGCAAAACCAAACAATTCATGAGGTACAGAAACCAAGACCACAAAAAATAAGCTCTACATGACAACAAACAAATCTAAGGCACAAGATTATCACATTAAGATTTAAACACGGAATAACCTGTGCAAAGCAGACCGCCGATTAACACTATTTCCTGCACTACCAGATGCGGAACCACCATGATAAGCAGCATGTGTTCCATTCTCTTTCCTATAAGCAGGTTTACCCAGTGAAATGCCAGAATCTGGACAAAAGTGGATTATAAAGAAGATCAATATCAGTTGCAGAAGTAACAATATAGTAAACTTTCAACTTTGATATCATGTTACATCATGCTAGTACCATTGGAGCCAAACTGAGCTGACCCACCACGTCCATGCCGATCTGCACCGCCTCTGCCACCACGGTGTGTCAAGTTATTAGCACCACGGGACTTGGATTCAGTTGAATCCTTATTCTGAACCAACAAAAAGACAAGTTAGTGTGGATCATAAGAGGGAAAAAAAATACGAGTGCAACTGGAAGGAATGACAGTTAGGAATGACAGTTTGACAGTAGCAAGCAAGTGGTTCCAGTAATAGTATCAGCATAGATGGTAAAACTTTCGCGCATAGACATTAAACTTCCAAACTATCATGAAACGAAAAGAAACAAGATGCAGCACTTGCACTCACCTCTTTTTTCTTCTCTCTTTTGCTCTTCACCTCATGGAAAGGATCTACAAAAGGAACAAGTTCCAAGTCAAAATCACAACGTAAACAAAGTCAAACAAGCAAGCAACTTTGCACGCACTCACCCCCACCCATACAAACACAAAACCAAGCAAGAAACATTCTTTACAACATCGCATTGACAAACCACAGCCGACCAAAATCACTAATGCCCTAAGTTTTCTCTTTTTGGGAAAACAAATAAACCCTAAAATCACACCCGACCAGAAAAAAAAAATTCAAAAGTTTTCAAGAGCTTCGACACCATAACTCCTACTAAGAACCTAATTTCTTAAAAACACTGACAAAAAAAAAAAACAGAAAGCATCCAACCACGGAAGCAAAGGAAATCAAAAATAAAACATTACTTTTACCAGAAAAAAAAAAACCAAAATTTACAAACAATATATATATATAGCAGAAAACCTAAAAGCGGACTAAAGACGGAAACGGGGAGGGAAAAACCTTGGGTGAGGAGGCGATTAACGGCCTCGTTAGGGTCCATGTTACACTCTTTGAGAGTGGCGTAGATCTCGGCCTCGGGGCAGTTAACAATCTCCTTCAAGCTCTGGACCATCTTCCTCGAACCCGCCGGTATCCCCGATATTCCAGTATTGCCCTTGCCATTATTGTAATTTACCGCCCCTCCTCCTCCTCCTTTCCCGCTCATGGTTATTTTTTTTTTTTTTTGGTTTGTTCTTTTTCCTCTCCTTTCCCTCGCGCCTTGCTTTCTCTCTCGCTCGGATCTGAGGGAAAACGGCGTAGTACGGCGGACTGGAACCTCGGTTTTGTTTACGCGGCGGACGGAAAAGAGAGGATGGGATATGTTGGTTATAAGGCGTTCTCTCCTTTTGTCTCTGTCTCTCTCGCACAACACCACTCTTGCCTTTGCCTTTGCCTTCGCTTTTTTAGCTGCGAACGGAAACCGAAAACCCTTTCTCGCCTTTCTTTTCCTTTTATTTTTTTGGTTTCGTGTTTGCCCTTCTTCTTTTATATTTTTTTTTTCCCCTTGTTTTTGTGTTTTTATCCGGTTAGGTTTTTCCTTGTACTACTTTTTGGGTTTGGGTTTGGGAGTAAGTTTGTTTTGTTTTGTTTTGTAATTGTAAGAGAGTGGTGGTGGTTTGGTTTTTTAAAATTAATCCTAATGGATTTTGGGAACAACGAAATCGAGTGGGGAGGGTGCGGGGATTGGGGGAGTTTGGGGCTTTTGGTCTGATTGTGGCAGAGTTTTCCTTCTTTTCTTTTTTTTTTTTTCCCTTTAGCAACTTCTTTATTATCATCATCTTACCAATCTTTTTTTTGAACTTACCAATCTTTTGGGTTATTGGAAATCATATCTTACCCAAAACCTAATTGTTTTCTAATAGCAATTTGCAAATGGTAAGTATAGTTAAGCGATTCGCCCTTTCCTGATAAGACAAGATTTAAGGATGTATCAACTGAGTCCTTGAAGGATTCAACCTTTACTTTACTCTCTCCTTTTATTGCATGAGAAATGGATAAACGATAAATATTGGAGACCGGACTTGGGTGTAAAATATTGAAGGATGATTTTGTTTCTACAAAAACTATTTACATAACACCATAATATGCATGACACAAAATATTAATAATTACACTGAGAATATCTCTATGGATTATATTGTCTTTTTTTACCCGTTAAAGATATTAATAATTATTACATCAGCTAATAAATTGTTTTGGCAAGTATTTCTTTTTCAAATTGTGTTTTACAATACTAATGATTATACTCTCTCGTAATTAAATTATACTAACGTTAAGCCAACTAGGGTTAAGTTGTTTTTTTTGTTTGAAACAGGACCTACCCCATACTATTTATATGAATGTCAAACACGAGTTGGCAAAGGCAGACTCATTGTATCAGAAACAGAAACGTTTAAAAAATATTAGGATTTTGAAAAAAAATAAACTCTAAGATGTGCCTCCAGTGTCATGTTAGCTAACTTATGAGATAACAGATTGCCATCTTTATAAGTGTATTGAATGGTGATTTGTCATGGATGATTTAACATTTTCCTGATACCGGATATTAAGGGTTATGATGAGAATAAACTGTTGGGTTATGTTGTGTGGAGGCCCACTTGAGGTAGCGGGGCCCACTAGGTCCACCCATAAGTTGGGTGCTCACCTGTAACCCTAGTTGCCTCCTATATATACATGTTGTTCTATGGCACAAATACCAAGAACATAACATACATAGGGTGGCTAGGTTACACCCACATATACCATATACACAGCTATAGAGAAGAGAGGTTTAGGCCGTGGAGACTACAAGGGTTGCTCCGATACACTGTGACAACCCTTCACGACCGGTAGATCAAGACCTGGACTCCAAGACCTGTTTGCTTCCGCTGCTAGGACTCCAAGTAGGTGTCCTAATTTATTTCATTCAGGAGATATATGTTTTCCTTCATTGGTAGCGGAGCCTAGAGTCTTTATCTCTGGTCTAAGTTTCCAATCGAATGCCTATTTTTTTTTTGTATGATTCACATATTTACATGCTTGTTTTTTTTTTGCCTAAAACATGAAACGGTAAAATATGTTTACTGTAATTGTGTAATTTACATGTATAAATTGCAAACGTTTGTTTTAGTCAAATGAAGAATTAAGGCATGTATGAGGCATGTATCTTGACTTGCTGTGTAATCTGGAAAAATATATATGAGGCATTTTTTTTATTATGTATTCTCTGTATTTTTTATTTTCTGTGTTAATCCAACAAGTACTAGTACTGTGAATTAGGGAACAAAGAAATCAGTTATGTGTTGATGATCCCTTTACACTGTACAGAACATAGAAAATCAAAAACATATACAGATAATATCGATATACATAAAAAAAAAAGGAAATGAGGCTTGACCGGGGAGCAGTTTCCCGGCCTCCGGTCAATCAACACAGCCCCTCATTTTTTTTAATTCCCTTATTGAACAGCAACTACACAGAATAATTATATATAAAAAAAGGATGTAAATCATCCAAAGCTGAATCTGTGTGTTTTGTTTGTTCCTTTTTGCAAAACAAAAACAAAAAAAAAAAACAAAACCCGATACCCACTCACATCCATTTGCAGCACACGACGGCAGAAGAACCAATGGTCGCTGCAGATGGCGGTGAAAGGCCGGAGGGGACTCGCACCGAAGCACCACAGACGGTGGATGCACGACGGCGGCGCGGTTCACTGTCCCGGATGGATGGCTTGCGACGGCGTAGGTGGATCGAGCGGCTGACGGCTGCGCGACCAAGCTCCGCTGCTGCACTTGCGGTGGTGTGGAGGCTCGACTGGAGCATCGTTGAGCACGGCTGCGGGCTGACCACGGGTGAGCAGGGTTGCCAGAGAAGGCGAGGCGACGTTTATCGTCGTCGAGCCGCTCGGTGTCGTTGCGTCCTCGTCGGTCTTCTGGGCTGGCAGGGGTGGACGTCGCGGGCGCGCGATCTGTTCGCATGTCCGGCAGCTGTCGCCTCTGCAACCTCTGGCCGCGGTGGGGACGACGCGATCGGGGCAGTGGGAGGGGCGGCGGCTTCTCCTGCACAACCACAAAGAAAAGGATTTTTTTTTGGGGCAATAAATGACAAACGACTCTACTACACTAATTGCCCCAATCAATACGAATTATCAGCCTTTTAATTACTCTTAATACCCACGTTTTTTTTCTCCTTTTAATTAGTAAACAGCCTTTATGGCATTTACTCAAAACGTTTTTTTGGTAAGTTTTTTTTTAAAAAAAAGGGGGGAGTGGATGGTTGACAGAATTAAGAAATGGGCTAAATGACATTGAGTCATGGGCACAAGGCCCACGTTTTTTTTTCTCTTTTTTTTTGGGTAGTTTGTTTTGCTCAAAGATCTTTTTTTCAAAGTTGTGGACCAATTTTTTTTTGCTGCTCACTGCGAAAACAAAAAAAAGGGGAAATATGCATATTTTTTTTGTTTTCTTTAGCTAAATGAGCTTTTTTAAAAAAAAATTTCAAAATATAATTCATAAGTATATGTTAATGTGTTTAACATACTTATGTATTAATGTTAATTAGTTTAACACAATTATGCAATAATGTTAATTTATTTAACATACCTTTGCACTAATGTTAATTATTTTAACACACCTATGGATTGATGTTAATTTGTTTAATATGTTAATTTGTTTAACAGACCTATGCATTCATGTTAATTTGTTTAACATGCTATCCATGATGTGTTGATATGTTTAACATGTCATTATATGTTTTAATAAGTTAAGGCAAGGAATAAAAATAGCAAAATTTATATAATTAATTAGGCTAATTCCCTTTATGTATTTACTTTAAGGACGATGATTGGGAACATAGTGAACTTTCGACTCATAGTTGTACATTAATTTATTAGCCTCGTTGATTACAAATTTTTGCTACACAACATATATGCAATGTGAACATCTAAATCCCTGCGTGTTTTAGTTATACAAGTATGATTCTCATTAAACTTTGTTCATCCTATTTTTATATAGCATGACTGTTGCTGCTACTACAGCTATTATCGCGGAGCTCAACAAAGGGTTGAAGCTCAATGGCGATAATTACGCTATATGGAGCGTAAAAATTCAGTATGTGCTGGAAGAGAAAGAGGCTCTAGAAGCCATCAACCAAGTCATGAATGAGCCTGAAGCTGGCACCACGGATAAGCATAGGGCTGACCGTGCCACGTATGATGCTTGGAAGAAGAAGGATTCTGCTGCTCGACGTACGTTGTTGAGTGCAGTAGGAGAAGATATCTTCTTAGATTACAAGGATCTCCCGACTGCAAAGGAAATCTAAGACAAGTTGAAGAATAGTTACAGCACTCTGTCTGTGACTAAGCTTCGATCCTTGACAATCAAGTTCGATTCCTATAAGAAGAACCCTGCTCATATTATGAAGCAGCATATGAGGCATATGGCCAATATGATCAGGGAGTTAAGGAATTCGGGCCATGTTCTTACTGATGAACAACAGATCCAAGCAGCCATACGTTCTTTACCAGATTAGTGGGACCATATGAAAATGCATCTCACCCACAATGTGAGGATCAACAATCTGGAAGAAGTCCGAAAACACCTTGAGCTAGAGGAAGATCGGATTGAGGCTGGCAAGCCTCAAGCTGAGTTGCATATGGCAACTTCCAAGGCCAAGGGTGGTTCTCGCAAGAAACCCTGGGAAAAGAAAATGAAGCCAACTCAGCCAAAGGGGAAGCCTAAGGCAGAATAACAGGGCAAAAGAAGGCGCCCGAAAAATACCAGCATGGCACGTGTGAAATGCTATAATTGTAACCAGAAGGGTCACTACTCCAGTGCTTGCACTGAGCCGAAAAGGAAGGTATTTTCAACCGCCTTAACTAGTGAACTTTGTGTCTCTAGTTCTGTATTTCTCACTGAATCTAATCCTTTGTGGATTGTAGACTCAGCAGCCACGGACAACATAACGCGGGAACGTGATGCCTATGTTGAATTTCGCCGGATTTCACATGGAGCTAAATAGATATATGTAGGCAGCAACACAAGGGTTGCTGTCGAAGGCATTGGATCATGCAAGTTAGTCCTGCGTGGTGGCCAAAGCCTGATCTTACACGATGTCCTATATGCACCATCGATTCGACGAAAATGTTATTTCTGTTAAGAACTTATTGAGTTTGGGCTACACTTTGTTATTTCATGACAATTTTGTTAAGTTAACTCAGGATTCTGTTTTATTCGATTATGAATATTTGACCGGAGGTTTTTATGTTATGGATTTGGATGAGTCCTCTTTCAATAATAATGCTTGTTTTTCCATGTTTATTGCTTCGCGTACTTGTGATGTTGACATAAACACATGGCATGCTAGACTAGGTCATATTGGCCAACAAAGAATGCAACGGTTAGCAAAATAAAGTTTGCTTCCTAACATCTCACATGTGGATATGTCTACTTGTGAATATTGTCTAGCTGGAAAATCAGCACGAAAACCCTTCGGAAAAGTAGCCACTAGGGCCGAATCTCCTTTACAGCTAGTCCATTCAGACATCTGTGGGCCCATGAATGTTCGGGCCAGGCACGGAGCGTATTATTTTATCACATTTATCGATGACTATACCCGTTTTGGTTATGTCTACTTGATTTCTCACAAGTCCGAAGCATTAAGATGCTTCTAAAGCTACATGAGCTTAGTGGAAAATCAGTTGGATCGTAAGATAAAGGCATTACGAACTGATCGTGGCCGTGAATACTTATTGACCCAATTCAAGGATATTTGTGATGCTAAGGGCATAGTTCATCAATTGAATATTCCTTACACTCCTCAACAAAACGGTGTTGCGGAAAGGCGTAATAGAACGCTTTTTGAGATGGTAAGGTCAATGATGGCACAGGCTCAGTTGCCTTTCTCCTTCTGGGGTGATGCCTTATTGACAACGACTTACATTCTCAACCGAGTGCCTACCAAATCAGTTGCAACCACTCCATATAAGTTATGGATGGGACGACAACCCGACCTAAGTGTTTTACGACCTTGGGGGTGTGCTGCCTATACACATGATTCCTCTCATCAGCATGACAAATTAGGCCCGAGAGGAAAGAAAAGTATCTTCATCAGGTACTCAGAAACCTCTAAAGGTTATGTGTTTATAGGTATGCAAGACAGTGGGAGTGTAACTGAATTTGAGTCTCGGGATGTCACATTCTTAGAGAATGAGTTTCCTAAGAAGGGAGAGGTAGGTCAAGACCTATCTTTGTTTGAGAATGTTGATCAAGGATCACTTCATTCGAGTGGGAGGATTTTGACAGATGATGATCAGTTGATTCCTCACCAGCCTGGTCTGTCATCATCAGGTGCGAATGAAGGTAATCCTGTTATTCCGAGTGGGAGTGACGGGGTAGATCTCCCTCCAAGTGGGAGTGAAGCAAATGTCCTTGATCCGAGTGGGAGCCATATTGTACCAGATGGGGACAATGAGTCACGTGTGCGACGTGGTTCACGCATAAAGACTCCTCGTCGACGATTTGACATCAAAGGCGGTGAACTCTTTATGTCGCTCTTACAAGATGACAATGAGCCTCGGAATGTAAAAGAGGCCCTCTCAAGCCCTTCCAAGGAAAAATGGACAAAAGCGATGCAGGATGAGATGGAATCCATGCGAGTTAACAACGTTTGGGAGTTGGTTGATCTTCCAGTAGGACGCAAAGCTATTGGGAATAAATGGGTTCTCAAAGTTAAACTCAAGGCAGATGGCACAGTTGAGAGATATAAGGCTCGACTGGTGGCGAAGGGGTACACACAACAACATGGGATAGACTATGACGAGACTTTCTCACCTGTTGTACGTTTCACCTCGATCCGCCTTATTCTGGCTATAGTTGCAAACTTGGATCTAGAATTACATCATATGGATGTAAAAACTGCCTTCCTTAATGGAGAGTTGAGTGAAGAGATTTATATGGAACAACCTGAGTGTTTCATTGAACAAGGCCACGAACATAAGGTTTGTAGACTTTTGAAGTCTATCTATGGTCTTAAACAATCTTCAAGGCAGTGGTATATATGTTTCCACAATGTCGTCTTAGCAAATGGTTTTACCATGATAGAGGAAGACCATTGTGTATATACCAAGAGATCTAGAGACAAGTTTGTGATTCTGACGTTGTATGTCGACGATATGCTCATAGCTGGAAATGACTTGGAGTTTGTCAACGAGGTTAAGGCCTTATTATCGTCTCAGTTTGAGATGAAAGATATGGATGAAGCTGCATATATTCTTGGAGTTAAGATTTCAAGAGATCGTTCTAAGAAGTTGTTGTATCTCTCGCAAGAGAATTACATCAGAAAAGTTCTTGAATGATTCAATATGTAGAACTCCAACCCAATTGATACTCCTATCAACAAAGGCCAAACCTTGGGAATTCATATGTGTCCTAAGTCTCTTGAGGAGAGAGAGCGGATGAGCTGAGTTCCATATCGGAGCGCAGTCGGAAGTCTAATATATACTATGGTATGCACTAGACCAGATATCTGTCAGGCAGTTGGCTTGGTGAGCAGTAGGGGTGTAAACGAGCAGAGCTACTCGCGAGCTACTCGGGATCGACTCGGCGACTACTCGAACTCGACTCATGTTTATCGAGCTCGAGTCGAGCTCGAGCCGAGCTTAAAAGGTTATCGAGTCGAGCTTGAGCATACCAATACTCGGCTCGTGAAGCTCGCGAGCCTTATCGAGCTTCGCCATAATATAATAATATTCTATTACCAAACCCTAATACCCTATTTTTTTCCTTATTTTCTTTTTTTTTCTTCTCTTCCATTCATTTACTTTCCAGCCGTTTACACTCCTAAGCACAAGACCCTCATCTTCTCTCTCTCTCTTCATTTTCTTTCCAGCCGGTGCATCTCTTCCATCCTTCTCTTCTGCCGCCGCCACCGTTTCCCCTTCGCTTCCCTCACTCTATCACTGCAGCAGAGGGGAGGGGGCTCGATTTCTCTAAACCTAGACAAGAAAAAGCCCCAATTTGAAACTTACAGTCCCTAGTTCTTTGCCATCTCTACGACAAAACCCAATCACCCAAACACCCATCCATCGTCGGCGGTGGCTCACTGAGCCTGCTGGTTCCTCAGCTGAGGTGATTGAAGAGTTTTGATGTCGTCTTCTTGCGATCGACCAGTCCATCCAGCGAGAAATCCAGTACCGGAACTCCTACCAAGATGATAATCGGGTGAGGATCTTCCCATCTCATTTGAGTTTCATTTATGGGTTGTGAGTTTTAATCAATTTTTCATGGTATTTCTGTTGTTTTAGGGGTCACGGATCTAAAGTAGATCTGAGTTCGTGAGTTCCATTACTGCACGATTTGGTATCTCGGCAAACTTGGCCAATTCCAATTCAAAGATGTGAGCGTTTTGTTTTTCTCCTTCTTATTGACCAGATGATGATTTCCTTTTCCTTTTTCGTTTCTTTTGAAATATTACTCTATTTTAAACGCTTAATTTACTGTCACATTGTACAGGAATTCTTAGAATGTTTTGGTTTTGCTGTCCTTTTTATTTTTCCTGTCAACGCCATTGGTTTTGTCTTCCTAATTTGCAGCTTAATGTAGAAAAGAGCCCGTTTCAGCGGACTTATGCTGCTCAGATTTGTTGATGATTTACATTTATGTAGTTTTATTTTTTTTTAATCAGAATGTGATTAGTTGAAAATAGAGGAGATTTATTAAGTAATGCGTTTTGAATCAATGAAAATTAAGCCTCATATATGTTGATGAGCTGTCGTGCTTGTGTTGATTGAAATATTAGATCAAAAGAACTGCAGAACTGTGTAGGAAGCTGCATCTCTCCAATATCGGGAAAAGTTAATGAAATTCACATGGACATCTTGTAGGTAGTGAAGCATTCCTAGACTCTACTTTCTTGTTATCTGTAGTTATTATCGCATTGGAAGCTGAAAACTTTTGTGGTCAAATGCTAGAGTTTGTTGCTATAAGCAGTTTCTTTGTTTCACAGGCACCACGGTGCTGCATAATGCATTGGAGGAACAAGTGGCAAGATTTGTTGGAAAACCAGCTGCCATCGTATTTGGCATGGGTTATGCTACAAACTCCGCCATTCTTCCAGTCTTGATGGGGAAGGTGTGTGTAGTGGTTGTTTGTTGAGTTTTATTGATAAGATTCGTCAAACAAAGGTTTAGTTTGAGACTAGGTAACGTTTCATTGATCACATTTTGTGGGTGCATACAAAGACTTAGTACAAGAGAAAATCAACTTATGGAAAGCATAAAAAGAATGCACAATCTTTGCTTCCTGGTGTCAAAGATGTTTGGGCATGTTCCTTGCTGAATGTTACTGTTGCTTTTGATGTTCTGCTAAAAATCACATGATAACATTTTGCCTCACTTTCTACTATCTTGCTATCATATTTTCCTTCAGTCAAATGATTCTGATCGTTTTAATACTATGTTAATAGGTGTATACATATTTGGATGAGGCCCATAGCATTGGAGCTGTGGGTAAGACCGGAAGAGGTGTTTGTGAGCTCTTAGGGGTGGACACAGCTGATGTGGATATCATGATGGGAACTTTCACAAAATCTTTTGGATCATGTGGTGGCTACATTGCTGGATCAAAGGTAGTGTTTTCCATATTGTGACATTTCTCATCTGGTAAACGGAATGGAATATACATTAGCTGGATCTACGCAAGACTATTTACTATCACTGTATTGCTCGTTCCTTGAGATGAGTAAAACTGCTAAGCAAGCTGTTTAACTTTTGGGGCAGAAGCATATAAAGGATTCGAAGTATCAAATTATCTTGCAGACAGTTATATCGTATTATCTATATACTGGATGATTTTTGTTTGGTGTGTTTGGTTGTTGGCCTATGTAGAAGATTTGTAATAACAAAAACTCTTGGGCTGATTTACCTATAATTAAAATGATTTGAATTTCTAATACTGTTTGTTTGCTCATGTTTGCATCTATTATTGTTGAATCTTCCCTAATGACATGCAGGAACTTATTGAATACTTGAAGTACACCTGTCCAACCCACTTTTATTCAACTTCAATTTCACCACCAGCAGCAGACATAAGAACACTGGTTTTGTATTTGATCTACTGCTGAAAATTTTGAAGGTGAAGAAAATTTGTTGGAGGTTCATTCATGGAGTGTTTTGCATGGAGCTTGTTGGAGGTTCTTTCATGAAGTGTTTACCAATTTTTAAACATTTTTTGGTACTTTTCCTAAGTGTTTACCAGTATTAACAATTTAGTTATGTTTGGACTTTGGATTGGAGTGTTTAAAAATTTCTGAATGGCTATTTAATATTATCGAGCTTAATCGAGCTCGAGTTAACGAGCTCTAACGAGTTGAGACGTGGCTAACGAAGCCAACCACCGCTTAACGAGCCTTAACGAGCCGAGTTCGAACAATGGAAAATCTAACGAGCTCGAGCTCGAGCTCAAATATTCAAGCTCGATCGAGCTCGAGCTCGAGCTCGAGCTTGGGATTTACTTAACGAGCTCGAGTCGAGCACGGCACTACTCGGCTCGACTCGGCTCGTTTACACCCCTAGTGAGCAGGTATCAGTCCGATCCAGGCCCAGAGCATTGGAAGGCAGTGAAGAGAATCATGAGATACCTGAGTGGGACTACAAATTACTCGCTTTGTTACCGAGGCGGGAAGAGTCCACAACTGGTTGGATACACGGATGTTGATCATGGAGGTGATCCAGATGATAGGAAGTCCACCTCCGGACACGTGTTCTTACTGAGTGATGGCGCCATATCATGGAGCAGTAAGAAACAATCGTGTGTATCCTTGTCCACGATGGAAGCAGAGTACGTGGCTCTTGCTTCAGCTGCTCAGGAGGGTGTTTGGCTCAAGAGGTTCTTGGAGCGTCTCATGGGTCTTGCAGAAGACACTGACCCGGTACTGATTTACTGTGATAGTCAATCTGCAATTTCCTCGACGAAAGACCCCAAGTTCCACTGCAAGACCAAACACATAGATATCAAGTATAACTATGCTAGAGATATGGTTACACGCAGGGTGGTGAACGTGAAGTATTTATCTACTGGGGATATGTTAGCAGATCCGTTGACTAAGCCTGTACCTAGAGATGTGTTTGTGAAACACATTAGGTCTCAGGGGCTGGGGCTATGTAGATTATGAGTACTACGTTCTGTTGTTATTTCCCACATGTTCACATGACTGTTTTGACATTTTATTTTGATGATCAATAAAGTCGAGTTTATGCATATATGTTGTTGTCATTTTATTGTTGGATGTTGAGTACATTCTACATTCTTTTATGATGTATGTCGAGTAGACGAAAGGTTAGCCCTCTCACACAGGTAATTGCCTCCTTATCTTAGTGATAAGTGGAGATGAGACGAGTTTTAATCTAAATTGTCATATAGACAGTTTGAGAGCGAACGGTTTAAAACTACATATACGTCGGTTGAGAATGGCAAGTAAGGTCATTCTAGGAATGAATATGTTCTTTCAGTCTACTTTGTAGGCCAGATGCGAGTTCAAGGTTGTTGAGTAGATCGAGGAACTCGGGTTTAGGATACACAAGGTATCTAAACTATCATCTGTACAGCATTCCTTATGAGGAAAAGACATACGCTCCATGGGAAAGGAGAAAATGCTGTAGCACATGTTTCATACCATGTGTGCGTTTTGTCGACCACGGGTTAGCTAGAGTGTGATCTCAACTTCTAGCTGTGTGAGACTCGAAGCTTCTATGATGGCTCTGCCTTATGTACCCTTAGTACTCCTATCAGAGACTTGAGATTCGGTTTGATGGTCGCTATCTTAGTATGTTGCCTAAGGACCATGTATATAGATTCGGTCTGGCGGGACATGTCTAGAAAAGCGAGTTGAGCCGGGTCAAGGGAATCGTGAGAAGAGGAAGGTCATAGACGGAATCACATTAGTCTTGTATTCACCAGTGCACCAGTTATGACGTACGGTTATAATTGTGAATACATTGCGTTGCATTGCTTTGCATTACGTTGCATTACGGTTGCATTGCGTCACTCCTTGATGGACGAGATCCTATGGATGTTTTCTAATGTGATTCAGATGATCTAGGGCACTAGCGTACTTTCTGATCTACTTGCAGGTTTCTTCTCGGCGAGAGGCTGTATATCCCTAACAGGTGTATAGCATTTCGCTCTCACAGTACGCCGGTCGCACGGTCCTATTTCCTTGTATGACTATTGCTGTTGTAGCAAGAATGAGTTTCTTGCATTTGGTATTTTGAGCACTCTCACTTATGTGTGAGTGGGAGATGTTGGGTTATGTTGTGTGGAGGCCCACTTGAGGTAGTGGGGCCCACTAGGTCCACCCATAAGTTGGGTGCTCACCTGTAACCCTAGTTGCCTCCTATATATACATGTTGTTCTATGGCACAAATACCAAGAACATAACATACATAGGGTGGCTAGGTTACACCCACATATACCATATACACAGCTATAGAGAAGAGAGGTTTAGGCCGTGGAGACTACAGGGGTTGTTCCGATACACCGTGACAACCCTTCACGACCGGTAGATCAAGACCTGGACTCCAAGACCTGTTTGTTTCCGCTGCTAGGACTCCAAATAGGTGTCCTAATTTATTTCATTCAGGAGATATATGTTTTCCTTCATAAACACTACTTTATATTTGTAGTACTTGACACAAAGCCATGAAGTCCAACCAAGATTAAATTAGTAGGTTGAAATTCAATAAGTAATCCCATTGCTATTAAGTTGATGATTCAAATCCTACCCACTATCTAATTTGTAAATATTATTGTAAACACTTGTTGAGTGTGATGATTTGTCTTGACTTAGGCTGGGAGAAGCCACCGTTAGCCTAAATGTTTCATTTTCTATTATTGGATATTAGCAAATTTGAGCAATATTTTATTATAATTTTTGTAGTGTTGGTTGTTCTTAAAATTATCTATCAATCTTTTTTTTATTGGCCATTTATTTTAAAGAAAGACAAGAATAAGTTCTATTATTATCTATGCCGAGAGTTCAAATTCTATCAATCATAACTTAGTAAATAACACATAAAAAATTATTATACGCCTTGTTGAGGCATAGGGCTAGGCCTATTATAACTATTCCCCAACTTAAATTTTTTATTTATTAAAAGCAAGATAGAACCCAACGGAATCTCCAAGTATAAATAAGTGAACCATGCGGAAGAATCAGCATAACCTCCGTTATTTTTTTTTTCCCAATGGCATAACTCTTATTTGATATTTTTTCGAGACAACATATTACATATGTCATGATGGATAAATTTTTTACTTTGCGCATGCCTGAGACGCTATCTGTCATGATGGTGAGAATTTTTATTTTGCGCATGCCTGCATTTCTTGTGCTTATTTCACATCATTTGTTAATCATAGTCACAGCATAATGTAATAAGAGGAAAATAATGCAGTAACAAGTCGAAGATACAAATGGGAGATTATTGCTTTATGGCATAATATTCCAGTTAGAGGTGGTGGTTTAAATTAATAGTGAAGATGCTGACAATTCTATTAAGTATAGACTATAGAAGATATTTGGTTCATGTCTATCACTCTATCCTCCTTGGAGGACCTTCTTTGCAAAATAAAATAAAATAACTAGCCCACTAGCGTGTCACAAATATAGATTCTCCACGTACTTATGGCTCTTACCCAAAAACGGATGACCCACCTGACTGACACCACCATTTCTCCCCTTAATTTAAAGGGATCGTATCTTTTGTTTTCCGGTGGGCTACATCTTCGGGGTCCAGTGATAGAAGCCCAGTACTCCAGTAGTGGCCCACAATGCAGATGCAATCTAATACAGAGAATCTGGAACACTGGGTCATATTCATCTAGACTAGACTCACCCCCATCAGATCTCTTTTCTAAAAAAAATTTATTTTCTTGTTGAAAATAATTCATTATGAAAGAAGATTAATTGAAGTAGATGGAGAAGGAGGAGATGAAATGGAAGAAGTGTTCTTCAGGCAAAATTTTTCTTCATTTCATTCATATTATTCTTGCCATTATATAGGTACAAAATGACGAGGGGAAGGAAAAAACATAACATCCACATTACATGTATTTTTTATAACACTCCCCCTTGGATGTCATTGTACTGTATGTAGAATACGCTTAGGGAGTACTGCCTCATTAAAAACCTTACCAAGAAAAACCCTGTGGGATAAAAACTTGGTGAAGGAAAAAAAAGTGCAGTGCGTATTCTACTCCCCCTCATTTTGGCCTCTCTCGATTTCTTGTTGTCGTTGTATGCCAATAATCCTCTTGTCAACTTCTGGGGATGTGTGCCTTGTCTGATCATTTTTGATACATCATTACTCCAATTGGACAATGTGGGTAGCTTTATCTTCATAATTTTATTGTTGGAGCATCTGCCTTGCTATCATCTTGAGTATGCAGCATCTTCGGATGTAGTCAAGCACGGTCTCAACTAGCTCCGTGTATAATGATAATTTTTGCATCATTGGTAGTGTTTTGTGCTTCACCTGATACTTCTGGTATCTGCAAGACAAACTATATTTTCTTTGGGTTGTAATGTCATATCTTATTATATCCCAAAAATAAAAGCATAGCTATATCTTGCCAATAGGCTTATGGCAGAAGCTGCGGGCTTCATGTTACGAGTACTTTAACATGGTACTCAAGGACTAATAATTACAAATTTGGTTTAAACCATATAAATGTCAATTTAGATTGATATTGTATATTTCATTGATATTGTATATTTCCGGGAATTAGTTGCTTCAGGCTACTTGAATCCTTCAGGGATTCTCATGCATATATTATAACCTGTGGATCCATAAAAATAGACTGTAACTGCATCCATTTAGATACATTTCTAGTATATTGCCAGACTTACCAAAATAATTGCATCCACCACAGGGGAGCATATCTCCTCATAATGAATACCTGGTCGTTTGGGTAAAACTTTGTGCCATAAACCGTGCTTTATATCTCATTATTTATTTCTTTCCGCACAAATACCCTTTTATGACCAATTGAATTTTACACCTTCTTGTGTACGGACTACAGGTCCGGAAAATTTCTCGCTTCTCAAGCGAGTCCAACACAGCCTTAAACATATTTCTTTATTTTTTGGCCAATCATACTGCGCCTACATTCGCCAATGTAGGTTCATGATCCTCATTTCATTTAGCGCTATATAAATAAAAAAAAACAAGTATTCCGTCGACGGTTATCTTCACGTCGGTTCCATCTTATTTTTGACACTGTAATTGAGATCTCATCATGCTCATTTATTTCAGGTACCTGAGTTACTTCTGGAATTTTATCAATTTGTGTCAGAAAACCTCTACTGGAGGATTTTTCTCTTCTTGAGGACTTTTAATTCAAACCTCTACTGGAGGCCTTATTTTATTACTGGGCCATCTTATCACTTTGCTCCTTTTTCTCTATCGAGAATTTCTTTTTCTTTTGGAACCGAATATAATCTATAGATTCATTTACATATTTATATTGTTCTTCAGGAACATCAATCTAAACAGGAGCATTTGCAGCTGGTATATGGTCACACTTTATTTAAATGTGTCTGGCAATTGCATATCAATTTTCCTGCAAATGAATCATCTTTTGAAATTCAGGTTCATACTAATTTATTCGAGGATCAAAAACTAGATATTGATAAATCATTTCAATAATCTCTTATCTCTTGATACAACTACTTATTCTCTCCCCCTGATGTTGAGTAAAACATCAATTAATAAGCAAATCTTACTATAAATAAATTTCCAATCTCCTGTCATAGGTTTCAATTACTTTTGTAATTTATAGAGATACATACCCAACGTAGATTCCCAATCTTCTTTAAAAACCAATTTCATAATACTGTCGTGGAGCATTATATACTGAACAACCGATGGTCCGAAGATGGGAGGTACTCAGTATGTGACCATTAATCAATTAAATGGGGAGACCTTATCATGTTGGCTTGATGCACTCAAGCGTTGCTGCATATAAAATACCATTTTCTCAAGCAATAATATTTCATCAATAGTCCTGCAATCAATTGTCAATGTTCCCCCAGATCTGTTTGGGTTTATTTCCAATGATATACATTATCTATTGAAGAAATATACCAGCATTATCTAGACATATAGTCTAGTAACATAAGTAGGGACATATACTTGCAAGTGGCTTAAATTATTAAATTAGTGCACACAATGCCAACTTGCGTTACACAATAGACCATCTAGTCGATGCATCGTAAAAATTACCTAGATGGTTAACACCACAGATTTATCAGTCCGCGTTTATGTCCCTGAACTATTATCAAACTTGCTGGTGATACTAGGCCATTCTCATCTTAGGAAGGCCGTATAATAACTTTCGCAGCAAACAAACTCATAGAAATTCATTGATTGTAAAACTTCTGGTTTTTTAATGAATGATTTAATAAATTTTGTGTATCATTATTGACCCAGGATGGCCCAACCGGTCATGCCAAACAATAAGTCCATGTACCAACTTCAAGTTGGTGCCAGCTTCATGCTGGATAACTTAGAAAAATTATTCATCAGCTTCTGGCTGGTGCATACTAGCTATAAATTACATATCTATCAGCCAACTTCTAGTTGGTCTCAGCTTCAGGCTGTATAAACTTGTGTATTTAAACACTTAAAATTTCTAGCTTCAGGCTAGAGCATTTCAGCTTCTGGCTTGATATGTTAAGTTTCGATTACTCAACTGCTAGCTTCAGGCTAGCTATATATGTGTCAATTTTAGGCTTATTTCTGCCACTCATGTCAAAAAGATCAGAATTATTGGACAATAATTAAAGTAATGGCAAACTTTTCCAAAAGCAAAACCTCGAAAATTGAAAAGCTTTGGAGTTTACTGACAAATAATGCAAAGTTTTAATTACCAAAAAATCTTTTGGATCTTTTCTGAGAAAGAAAAAGGGTCCACATTTGAAAAACTGACACATAGCTGTCTAATCTCAGACTATAAGAATGGGAGGCGGTTGAGACAGGAAGATGAAAAAAACTCAGAAAAATCAACAAGACAAGAAAAATGCCTTCCCCAGCTACTGTTTTCTTTGTTGAGGGTGCCTCTCTAGGAAGAAGAAATAGGTTAGCATATAGTATGGTGAATGAGCAGCAAGAGGAATTACCGAATGATCTGGCGAGAATTCCTCGTTTAGTGTTTGTTGATAAACTATATTCATCTAGGTTCTTTGTAACTCCTATGGAAGAAACATTCTTCCTAGAGGACCAAAGCAATCTAAGGGCTTCTTTTTATGGCTCGGCTAATTCTATTATGTTTTTCATATCTAATAGACTGCAGGATTTTCAGCTAGAGCCTTCATGTCAAATTTTAAATCAAAGCAGTTATTATCAGGTTTCCATGATGGCTCGAAGCGTCCCAAGGGTGACTGGGTTACCACCTACATGGCCTAATGTACGACTTTTACTGTGGAATTGCAGGGGTGTAGCTAGAAGGTCTCAAGACTTTGTGCGTACCTTAAGGGATCTGAAGAATCAGTACAAGCCTAACATGGTACTGATTACTGAGACTTTGTGGTAAGCAACAGAGAATCATGGTGTGATCCCACTCCGTTTTCCTGCAATAAATCGGTTTGAGATACCTGGAGAAAACAACATGGGTGGTATGTGGTTCTCCTGGAATGACAGCGTTAGGGTCAACATTAATGGTAAGGCTCAGAGTTTCAGGGTTAATGTTGAGCCCAACAGATAGATTACTGTTTAAACATATGTATGAGAACCATTCTTCTTTGAATGTTCCCCAATTATGGATCCGTTTTTGCAATAATAATATGCATGTTTACTTTGAGCCTTTTCCATTTATTATCTCATTTACGCCCACAGGCACAAATAATTATACTGTCTTATTAGCTTCAGGGAATAGATCAGAGTCAATTCATTGGGATCCATAATAATTCATTGTATTACTGGGGGTGTCTGTACTCTTCAAGAGTATATGCTCTTCCAGAGCGTAAATATACGATCTTCTAGATTATATTAAAACATGCGTTCTTCAGGAACATATTCGGATTTATGCTCTTCTGGAGCGTGTTAATCTTTTTCTCATTTCGAGATGTCATAATATGTTATATTGACATCCACACATATAATTCTCCCCCTGTGGATGTCAATTTTGCATTGTCTTCGAGACCAATGCTTGAGGCATTATTCTTAAAAACAATTATAAAGTACTGAAAAGTAAATAAAATAAATTGCAAATTTAAACTGAACATAACATAAAATAAATTGAATATAAAATGAATTGCTCCTTTAGGGTAAGCAAGTATAATATCCACCTTCTGGTGGTCATATAATTTCCATCTTCTTGGTATAATAGTTTTTATTTTCGATTTTCCTTTAAAGGATCTTCAGGATCTTTTGAACGGTAAGACTTCCAGTCTTCGTTGTATTTTCTTTTATTGAGTCTGCTGGACTCTTATATTTAGTCTTCCAGACTATATGTAAATTCCTGTCCGCATTTAATACCCATAATAAATTTATTCTGGAAATTATAAGGGTCTCAAATAACATAATTTAAATAAAATTAAAAACTTAAATGAAAGAAATAAACATTGGCCTTTTGTTAATTAGCCCAATGAAGAATTAAATAACTGAAAAATTAAAAGCAATGGGCCTTACATAAATTAGCCCAATTAAAAATTAAAACGAGAAATTAAATACAATGGGTCTTATATGAGCCCAATTGAAAAGTAAAGAACAGAATATTAAAATGTAATGGGCCTAATACGAGCCCAAGCTTAATATAGATGAAAAATAATAAAATAAATACAATAGCCTTCCGGGCTTGCCGGGAAAAATCCCGAGACACTGAATTTCGGCCAAACACTTCCGGGCTTGTCGGGAAAAACCCAAGGTATTGGATTCCGGCCAAACACTTCTGGGCTTGCCGGGAAAATCCCAAGATGCTAAATTTCGGCAATATAAATTTTTTTATTTTTTTTTCTGTTTTTTTCTTTTCTCTTCCCTCTTTTCTAACTTTCTCTCATTTTTCTTTTTTTTCTTTTTTTTTTCTCTTTTCTCTTCCCTCTTTTCTTTCTTTCTCTCATTTTCTTTTTTTTTAAGGAACCGGGCCGTGAACAGTACCGGCCCAGTTTTTTCTTTTTTTTTTTTGAAAAATGGATTGGGCCGTACAGTGCCGGCCCAGGTATAAGCCCAGGCCAAAACCCAAGCCAGCCAGTGCCCGGCCCAGATCAGGAGGCCCGCGGGTCAAAACTCGACCCGAATTCATGACCCGACCAAAACTGGGTCGTCTTCTTCATAACCGGGCCGCGATTTGCAGAGTCGGCGATGGTGATTAGGGCGGCGTGAGGTCGAGCAGGTGTGACGGCAGTGCAGGTGACAACTGGGATTAGGCGGTGAGGCCCGGTGGCGGTGGAGGAGAAGAAATGGATCCGACGACTCACGTCGGGTTGGCGGCTGCGGTTGGCACAAACGGCGAGAGGAGCTGCAGCGGAGGCGTCGGCAGCGGTGATTCAGGCAGGAGACGACGTGAGGGGTGAGGCGCGGCAGCTGGCGGCTGTTGGTGGCGTGAGGAGGAAGTGCAGACCCGACGGGTCTTGTCGGGTCATTAGGCTCGGCCGTGGACGGCTCCGGCGACAGCGGCGAATGGGGACGGTTGCTTCGAGTTCGCGCCGGCACGGGGAACTCGCCGGGGTGGGCGGTGGCGTGCACGGTGGCTCGGAGCTCCACCCAGTGAACAGTAACCAGTGGAGGCCGATGGTGCACTGGTTTTTTTTTTTCATTCTGCTATGTAGTATTGCAGTGTATTCTCAGTTGGTATGTGTTTTTTTCTTGCTCTTGGGTTTGCTCAGTTGGTTAGAATCAAATCGTGGCTGATAACGTGTTGAAAATAATTCATTATGGAAGAAGATTAATTGAAGTAGATGGAGAAGGAGGAGATGAAATGGAAGAAGTGTTCTTCTGGCAAAACTTTTCTTCATTTCATTCATATTGTTCTTGCCATTATATAGGTACAAAATGACGAGGGGAAGGTAGGTAGGTATAGGAAAAAACATGACATCCACATTACATGTATTTTTCATAATATTTCTTTTATTCATTTGAGACTCTTTACCGCTTTACCATGTTATGGTGCATGACAGTGTTATCAAATTCGGACCGGACGGTCGAACCCGGTTAAACGTGATCCGGCTGGGTCTCCGAATTTTTAAATCCTTTATTAATTTCCGGTTAAATTGCGGTTTGGCCAGTATTTACCCGGAAAAACCGCTATCCGGAGGCCCGACCGGTTCAACCTTCGGTCCGTGTTTAATAACATTGGTGCATGATTGTTTCGAACTGCAACTATGATTTTCTCTCTCATAAAAACAAAACGTAACTAAATTAGCAAGAAAGGTATAGGGATTACAGTTATTTTTAAATATTACATATTATAGGGATAACAATTAAATTGAGTTGTCTTTATATTTGTGATAGTATATCTGAAGACTATGTCTATATGGTAATCATTTAATCATTAGTTTGTTTTTGTGTTCAAAATTCAACTTTGAAATTGATTTAAATTCCGCACATTTGTAAACGAGCCTATAATTTCAAAAGCTTAAAAGCTACAAATGTGGGCAAAGATGGAGGGCAGATATACAAGCATTGACCCCGACCCCCCTTTAAATGTCTCATTCTCATGTATTAATGGTAATATTAAACAATTTATAGTTGACAAAAAATGCTCTCGCTCTCTTAAACTGTTTGAAACCCCGAACGACCAACACGCTATTCATCCCCATCAAACTCACATAATCTGGCGTGAATCTTCTCGTTCTCTCAAATATTTCTTTACCTTTAATATATGTGTCAAAAATTTATCTACTGTCAGTACCTTATTCCTCAAAAGAGTTCATATTCACCATAACTTTATTGCGGTGGAGATTTGTCAATGGTGCACACCAGGTGCTTGACATGTGAGAAAGTTTGAAGTTTAATAGTGTCCAGATCTTAGAAGTCAATAGTCTCAAGTACCCAACATTTCTTGTTTGGGTTTCGATACAATTACCATTAATGGGTATGGCTAGGCACAGTGGTAGAAGCAGCACCGACAACAACATCGGCACTGCGGAAGACGAGAAGAAGAGGATGACGATGACAACGATGAATCGGAATTTAGGGTCAAGGTCATTGGCCAATCATGGCCTTTTTGTAGTCTACGGATGAGAAATACCAATCTGGGTTGAGGATTCAAATTCTTCTCCCTTTTGTGTTAACAGTCTAAATTTGAACGAGTGTTTAAACTTCGTCCTCAGTTGTGCTAAGGTCTATGATGACTAGGACTGAATTAGGAAATATAACTATATATATATTTTTTTTATTTATGGTATTTTAGTTAGATTTGTAAGTATTCGAATGAGCATGATCTCTGGTGAGATTTGTAAGTACTTATTCGACAAAAAAAAAAAAATTTGTAAGTACTTATGCATTAGAGCAGACAAGACTTTGCCTTTTAGTAAATGCAGTGCCACTTACCGCAAACATGCACCCTCCGAGATATGTGTCTTTGGTTGTCTTAGTTTTTTTGGATATTTGAATTTGGTTGTCTTAGCCCTTTACAGTGTTATGCATGGCCTGGTATTTGTACCAACTAGTTATTGTATTTATAGTTTAAATTAATATAAGTCTCTATGTTTCGAAAAAAAACAAATTTGTAGCTTGGTAGATTTAGTGGTTGGGAGGACCCTAACATTATCCTTCTCCAACTAACTACTCCATTGCTATTTTCTTGAGGATTTTTCTCCATGACATACTAATTAGCTTGTTTGGCATACATTTATGCAACTAGTTTTTTGCAAATAAATTAAAAAAGAAGTAGGATGGTGTAGATGTTGCGGATAGTAATATAATGGGTAAATTTTCGTTTGAAGGTTGGTCTTGGTAATGGTAAAGGATTGCCGAAGTTAGCCTATAACGTTAGGTGACTTATATAATTTACTCGATGGTTTCTCCAAATCATTCAAAGTTTTTATAAATTTCGTCAAGTTAATCATGGCTGCTTCAGCTCTTTATACAAGAGGTACTTAGCTCCCATATTAGGTGATAAATCTAAAATGTTTTTGGCGGGTAATAATAAGATCATACTGTGGTATGCGGCAGTATAATCTTTTTAAATTAGACAGCAAGCTAATAGGTTCTCCATTTTTTTTTTTTTGCCCATGAAGGCATGAATTAAAGGAGCCAAAGATTTTTCTTCTTACCCAAAACTCTCTCTCTCTAACCTTTCTCTCAAAACTCTCTCAAGCAAACCCTCTTCCTCAACAAAGAAGAGGGCTGTCGCCGGCTCCTCTTGGGCTGGCTGGCAAGCCTTCTTCTTTGTTTTCTAGTCTACATATCCTTTTTTTTGTATGTTATTTATAAATTTAGTATAGATCTGACTTTTATCTGTTATTTTGTTTTTGTTGGTCTTAGATCTACTTTAGATATAGCATTTTTTAGATGGGTTTGAAGAGGAGCGGTGGCTGTGGTAGTGCCGGCTTCAGCGCTGCGAGCAGCGACAGTGGCTTCGTCCTCCCCGATCTCTGCGCTGACGTCTACTTGGACCTGTGGGTTGGAGTTTATGCGCGTTTGTCTTCTCTTTCGGCATCTTGTTCTGATAATGGGTTGACTGTTGTTACTGCTGAGCTCGAAGAGGTTGGAGACGAGTTGCTGCCTTACCAGCGACTTGACTCAGAGATGTATTCTGTCACTGGACAGAACCTCATTATGGGGCACTGCCCCTCTCATTTATCTGTTTTTCTAGGGAAAATCTTGTATCTGCTAGATCTTGCTTTGCGTATGTACTGGTGGTCTCCACCTGTTCTTTATGATCTATAAAATGATTTTCCCTTTGTTCAAAAAAGGTTCTCCAATTTTTTTTGGTACAACATGTGTATAGAAAAGCTAACAATACAGCACACTGTCCAGCCAAACATCTAGACAAACATGCTATGATGAATGACTATATTTTTGGCCTGGGAGTTGCCTACTTACCCGGAGTTATCCTCCTTTCATGAATGAAAGTTAATGATGTTTTGTTCAAAAAATTCTTTTTAAATTAAAACTTCATTGTTCGTCAATTGTTATAAAACACGTGATATGTCTGTCATTGTACTTACCTACCTCTTCTTCAATATTAATCTTCATTTATAACACGTTATCAGACATGATAGATTCTACCCAGAGCGAATCCCGAGGAAGAAGAAAAAAAAATCAACACAGAAAAGAAAGGAAAAACAGAAAACAAAACCAAATCGTCACCTTCTTCCACCCTCTGCCACTGTTCACGCGGATGAGTTCTGCGCTGCCGTGCACGACACAACCACCGCCGGAACAATCCTCTCGCTGTCGCCGACCGAACGGCTCCTCCCCCGTCCTCTTCCGCCACCGGGAAAGGAAAACCCGACGGCCACGCCCACAACCCGGCAAGATCCGTCGGGTCTGTCTCATTTGCACCCACATCTTCCGCCTCCTGTCGACGTCGCTGCACCACCGACGAGCCTCCTCTGCGACGCCACATCGTCCTGCCATCACTGCCCTTGACCTGTGTCGCCTGCCGCCATCGCGCCATCGCTTGCAACTCACTAAGCCAGACGACCCGACCTCCACTGCGCGAACCATCATCGCCATCGCCTGCAGCTGCTCGCGCCTTCTCCCTTGCATCGTCTCTACTCCTCGCGCCGCCTCCTCCTCGTGCCTGTCGCTGCCGCGCCGCCCGCAACCACCGAGGAGAGCAAGGTTGAAGATTACCCATTCAACGGGCGGGGTGACCCTGTTGCAGCGATTTTGGCCCAGGTTTTTTCCTAGGTCGGGCCAGCACCTGACTGGGCTGGGGCGCTCAGGACCAGGATGCTTAGGACCAGGGCCAGCCGCATGGGCCTTGGCCTCTAAACCTGGGCTAGATTTGTTTGGCCCAACCCGATAAAAAAACAGTAAATATCTATACCGGCCCTAAAAATGAAAAAAAAGAAAAAAAAAAGAAAGAGGGGGAGAATTTATATTGCTGAAAGATTTATCAAGCGTACATTATATACCCTCTATTATTATGCCTTTATTTCTTTTATGTTTTATTTAAATTACAATTGGGCTCGTACAAGGCCCATTGTATTTATTTTCTTTAATTTACGTTTTGATTGGGCTCGTACAAGGCCCATTGCATTTATTTTCTTTAATTTACGTTTTGATTGGGCTCGAACAAGGCCCATTGCATTTATTTTCTTTGATTTATATTTTGATTGGGCTCATACAAGGCCACTACATTTATTTTTTAGTCATTTAATTTTAATTGGGCTAATTAATAAAAGGCCTATATTTATTTATTTTTGATTAGGTTTTTTATTTATTTAATTTTGGAATTATATTACAAAAATTGAAGGCCTTTAAAATTTCCAGAAAAAATTTGTCATGGGCATTGAATGCATTTAAATGCAAATAGTCTGGAAGATACAATAAAAGCGAATATAAAACAAAGACTGGATGTCTTACTGCTAAAAGATCCTGCAGATCTTTGAGAAAAATTTGAAAAAAAATAATGATCACCAGAAGATGGATATTATACGACCATCAAAAGATGGATACTGTTCTTATCTTGCTTACCCTGAAGGTGCAAGCCAATATATATTGAATAATTTAATTTTATGCTCAGCTTTATTATTATGTGGTATATTTTATTTTGTTTTATTATGTTTACTTTACAGTATGTTATAATCGTTTCTAGAATAATGGCTCAGGCATTTGTCCTGAAGACAATGCAAATTGACATCCAAAGGGGAGTGTTATATGTGTGGATGTCAACTATTTCACATAACATATGATAGTACAATCTCGAAATGAGAAAAAATTAACACGCTCCAGAAGAGCATAAGTTTGAATAATATGTTCCTGAAGAATGCATGTTTTACTATAATCTAAAGATCATATGTCTACGCTCTGGAAGAGCATATACTCTTGAAGAGTACAGACACTCCTACTTACAGTAAGTTTTATGTATCCCTCCACTTTATGGATTTCGCCATTCTTATCCCCCGACTTTTATTTTAACTCATGTTATCCCTAAATTCATAAGAAACCGGGATATGTTGTCCATTTTCCAGGGGATTGCCGGTTGATTCGCTAAGGATTGACACGTGTTAGGTGAGTCTACATGTTTTGATTTGTTTAATAATTTTTACGAATTTATTCTTTACCATTTTATTTTTGTATTTTTTGCTCTTTTTTATTTATCCACTCCTCTTCTTCGTTTCAAACACCATTCCAATCCCACATATCATCATCTTACAAAATGATTTTTTTTTTATTTTTATGTCTTACAGACAAAGATAAGAAGACACACTTAAGATGGAATCATTCCCTACTACCAAAAGAATCCACCGAAACAAAATTTCTCCTAAAATACTATATTCCTTTTAGTACTCTTCTTCTTCCCAAAAATCACCAATACCCAAAACAGAATACAAGCCCAACACCAAATCAAAAGCACCAGTCGGATAAACTCCAAATCATCAACACCAAAACGGAATACAATAACTATCTTCAAATCAAATTTCACACTGTCAGATCTGGAAAAAGAAACCCATCATCACTCAATACATTAAAATCCTACACACCTTCGAAAAAATCAACAATGGATAATGACACTCATAGTCTCAACCCAGAAGGTATCAAGCAACGGCTTCCTACTAGAAGAAATAGCCCCTTCTCTGACAACAGCAAGAAGCTCGTCAGATCCACGCACTCCGACAGCACCGACCGGATTGCAGAACCCCTGGCTTCCATTCTCCAGCAGAAGGCAAGTCAGCCTCGACGATGACGCTCTAGTCGACATATCAATCTGCTGTCGCAGCCTCACCCGCCTCAAGCTCTGCGGCTGCCACGAAATCACCGAATCTCTCGCTCGCCTCTTGCGCTTTCAGCAGTTTTGAGCCACTGCACCAGCCTCCATGAGCCGGCGGTTAAGTTGCTCAGGGGACTCCCCAACGAGGATGCTTTAAAGCTAATTCTGAGTTAGGGGGATTTTTTTCCCTGCTCTAAAGTGTAGATGATATTAACTTGGGGGTTAGGATAGTGTTGGAGACGATGAATTGAATGGGAAGGGAGATAAATTGGAAAATTGTCAAAAAGGAATAAAATAAAATTGTAATAAAATAAAATCATAAAAATTATTAAACAAATCAAAACATGTGGACCTACCCGACACGTGCCCATTCGTAGCGAATCAACCGGCAATTTCCTGGAAAAAGGACAATATGGCCCGGTTTCTTGTGAATTCAGGGACAATACGAGTGAAAATAAAAGTCGAGGGACAACAACGATGAAATCAACAAAGTAGAGGGACACAAAAAACTTTTTAACCATAAAAGAAATTATTATGGATCCCATCGAATTGACTCTGATCTATTCCCTGAAGCAATAAGACAGTATAATTAATTGTGCCCGTGACCGCAGATGAGATTATAATGGCAAAGGGAAAACATGCATATTATTATTGCATAATGGATCCATAACTGGAGAACATTCACAAAGAAGAATCGTTCTCATACATAAATTTAAACAGTTATTTATCTGTTGGGTACAACATTGACCCTAAAACTTTGAGCCTCACTGTTGATGTTGACCCTAACACTCTTGTTCCAGGAAAACCACATACCACCTATGTTGTTTTCTCTAGGTATCTCAAACCGATTCGTTGCAGGAAAACGGAGTAGAATTACACCATGATTTTGTACTGATTCTTCAGATCCCTTAAGATACGCACAAAATCTTGGGACCTTATGGCTATCCCCTGCAATTCCATAGTAACAGTCATACCTTATGCCATGTAGGTGGTAACCCTGACACTCTTGGGATACTCCGAGCCATCATGGAAACCTGATAATAACTGCTTTGATTCAAAATTTGACATGAAGGCTCTAGCTGAAATTCCTGCAGTCTATCAGATATGAAAAACATAATACAGTTAGCCGAGCCATAAAAAGAAGCCCTTAGATTGCCTTGGTCCTCTAGGAAGAAAGTTTCTTCCATAGGAGTTACAAAGAACCTAGAAGAATATAGTTCATCAACAAAAACCAAACGAGGAATTCTCGCCAGCTCACTCCGGTAATTCCTCTTGCTGCTCATTTACCATGCTATATGCTAACCTATTCCTCCTTCCTAGTGAGGCACCCTCAACAAAGAAAACAGTAGCTGAGGAAAGCATTTTTCTTGTCTTGTTGAGTTTTCTGAATCTTCCTGTTTCTTCCACTCCCTTCTTATAGCCTAAGCTTAGACATCTATGTGTTAGTTTTTCAAATGTGGACCCTCTTTCTGTCTCTGAAAAGATCCAGATGATTTTTCGGTGATTAGAAATGTGTATTATTTTTCCACAAAACTCCAAAAATTTTTCAGTCTTTGAGGATTTGTTTTTGGAAAAGTTTGCCGCCATATTTAATTATTGCTCAATAATTATGATCTTTTTCGACATGAGTGACAGAAATAATCCTAAAATTGGCACATATATAGCAGCCCGAAGCTGGCACATATATAACAGCATGAAGTTGGCACATATATAGCAGCCTGAAGCTGGCACCAACTTGAAGTTGGTTCATGGATTTATTATTTGGCATGACCGGTTGGGCCATCCCGGATCAATAATGATGCACGAAATTTATTTGGTCATTCATTGAAACAACCAGAAGTTTTTACAATCAATGAATTTCCATGTGTTAGCTTGCTGCGAAAATTAATTGTTTGCCCTTCCTAAGATGAGGTTGGCCTAGAATCACCAGCAAGTTTGGGAATAATTCAGGGACATGTACGCGGACTAATAAATCCGCCGTGTTGGCCATCTAGGTAATTTTTACGATGCATCGACTAGATGGTCTATTGTGTGACACAAGTTGGCATTGTGCGAACTTATTTTAATGATTAAGCCACTTGCGGGTACACATTCCTAATTATGATATAAGACTATATGTCTAGATAATACTGGTATATTTCTTCAATGGATAATGTATATCATTGGAAATAAACCCAAAACGATCTGGGTGAATATTTCCAATTGATTGCAGGACCATTGTTAATGAAATATTACTGTTTGAGAAAATAGTATTTTACATGCAGCAACACTTGTGTGCATCAAGCCAACAAGTTATCATAATGTCTCCCCATTTAATTGGTTCATGGTCACAAACCCAGTATCACCCATCTTCGGACCATTGATTGTACAACATATAATGCTCCACCATAGCATAGTAAAATTGGTCCTTAAAGAAGACTGGGAATATATGTTATGTATGTTGGGTATATTGGTTATTAATTTGATTAAAATATTTACCCAACATAAGGGGGAGGATAAGGGGGAGAAAATAAGCAGCTGGATCAAGAGTTTATTGAAATACATATCAATATTTAGTTTTGATCCTCAAACAAATTAGTGTGAACCTGAGGTTTAAAAGATGATTCATTTGCAGGAAAATTGATATGCAATTGCCAGACACATTTAAATTATGTGACCAAATCTTATACACCAGCTGCATATGCTCCTGTTCAAATTGTTATTCTTGAAGAACAATTAATGTATGCAAATGATTCTAAAGTGCGCCAGAAGCGTAGAATATACTCGGTTCCAAAAGAAAACACAAATTCTCAATCGAGAAAAAGGAGCAAAGAGATAAGATGGCCCAGTGAGTAAATAAGGCCTCCAGTAGAGGTTCATATTAAAAATCCTCCAGAAGAGGTTTCTGACACAATTGATAAGGTTCCAGAAGAAATACAGATACAAATGAAAATGGCGAGATCTCGATTAATTATTCAGTGTCAGGAATAAGATGGAACCGACGTAAAATAACCGTCGACGGAATACTTGTTTTATTTATAATATAGCGCTAAATAAAATGAGGATCATGAACCTACATTTATTGGTGAATGTAGGCGCAGAATGATTGGCCAAATAGAGAAACGTAATTAAGGCTGTGTTAGTCTCGCTTGTGAAGCGAGAAATTTTTCCGGACCTGTATTCCGTACACCAGATTGTGTAGAACCAAAAATGAGTATTTGTGCGAAAAGGAAATTATAATAGAGGAATACAAAGCAAGGCTCATCACACAAGGTTTTACCCAAACAATCTGGTATTAATTGTGAGGAGATATACTCCCCTGTGGTGGATGCAGTTATTTTTGATAATTCTGGCATAATATAAAAAGAATTATAAATGCATCAATTGGATGCTATTACAACCTATTTCTGTAGATCCATAAGTCATGACATATGCATGAGAATCCCTGAAGGATTCAAGTTGTTTGAAGCAACTAATTCTCGGGAATATACAAAACATTAAGCTAAATTGATCTTTATATGGTTTAAACCAAATTTGAGTATGTATAGTATGATTATTCTTGCATATATATTTGCACTTATTATTGTTGCTTACGTTTATATATACTATTATTGGAACTCCTAAAGAAGTCTTCAAATGCTGGATGTAAATAAAGAACTTGAGATGAAAAATCTCATAAAGAATTAGATTGGTCCTGAAGTACCTTATCTAAGTAAAATTTAGCTAGTAACATGAAGCCTGAAGCTTTTACCATAAGCCTATTGGCAAGATATGATTTTGCTCTTATATTCGGGATAGAATAGATGTGGTTTTAAATTAACCCTGTAAGCCCGAAGGAAATATAGTTGGTTTTGCAGATGAAGATCCTTTATTTGATCCACATAAAGCACAGACAGACATCTGCTACGACTTTACACATGAAATTGCTATATCATCGGGACTACAAAAGCAAGATGGCAAGGAAGATGCTCCAACAACAAATTATGTAGATAATGTTGCCTACATTGTCCAATTAAAGTAGTGATGTATCAAAAGTGATCGGACAAAGCACACGTCACCAGAAGTTGACAAGGATGGTTAGCATGCAACGACATTATAATATCAAGAGAGGCCAAAGTGAGGGGGAGTAGTATACGCACTGCACTCTTTTTTCCTTCACCAAGTTTTTATCCCACTGTGTTTTTCTTGGTAAGGTTTTTAATGAGGCGGTTTTTTCCAAAAGCATATTCTACCCAATACACAATGACATCCAAAGGGGAACGTTATAAAACACGTGATATGTCTGTCATTGTACTTACCTACCTGAGTCCCACATTTATCTTCCTCCTTATCTATATAATATCTGCAAATGAAATGAAATAAAGAATGAATAATGTTTCAGCCCTTCTCGAGCTCTTCCTCTTCTTCAATGTTAATCTTCATTTATAACATCAAATATATTTTTGAACCAGTTCATCAATCTTGTTTTGTCACAAAGTTCATCAAATATTAGGCCCAATCCATTTTTTTTTTTCATTTCTCCGAGCAAAAACGGTTTGAAGTTTGATTTGAACCCGTTAGAATTTGGAAGAATCTCCCGGTGGACCCATCTTCCCCTCCAAAGCAAAAGAGAATAGCGGTAGTTGTTTTTACCATACACTCCCAATCCAAAAAGGCAAACACACCCCAAACGTACAAATTCCACAGCCAAAAGCACTCACACTGTCACACAAAGCACTCCCGCACCATATCCCCCAACCAAAAAGATGATACGCTCACTCTACTCTGCTTCCTCTACCCTTCCGCTGCCCGTCACAACCGCCCCAAGAGCCCCAACCGTATTCGCCGCCGCCAACTACTCTCCCACCTGGGGCAAGAAGGCCCTACTCGGTGCCTTGACCGGAGCCATTTCCTTCAACCTTGTATTCTCCTCGCCATTTTCCTTCGCATCACAACCGCCGTCTCTGCAACCGCAACAACTGCCGCCCGGTCCCGAGCTCTGCCAGGAGGAAGAAGAGGAGGAAGATAACCAGTCCTACGTTGAGCCACCGGCATCCAACGAAGAGATCGTAACCGAAGCCTGGGAGATCGTCAACGACAGCTTCCTCGAAACAGGCGGCCGCAGGCGGTGGACGCGGGAAACCTGGGCGCAGAAGAAGGAAGATATTCTGAGCTCGAGAATCGGTTCCAGATCCAAAGCGCATAGCATAATCACGAAAATGCTGGCCAGCCTTGGGGATCCGTACACGCGGTTCTTATCTCCACCCGAGGTAAATTTTTTTAGTGTACTGTTTGTTATGTTTCTGGTTGTTAGGCGGTTACTGATGCATGTTTTCAGTTTTATCTGTGGCTGATAGTTCGCGAAGATGGCGCGGTATGATATTACTGGCATTGGGATAAACCTCAGGGAAGTTCCGGACGAGAGTGGGGAGGTGAAGGTGAAAGTGCTTGGGCTGTTACTTGACGGCCCGGCCCATAATGCCGGTGTCAGACAGGTATTTATGAGAACCTGTGCTCTTGATTACTATAACGAAAGTGCATTGTGGTTTGGTTTTGTTTGATTGATTGCTGTTGATTTGGTAGGGGGACGAAGTTTTAGCTGTTAATGGAGAGGATGTTAGGGGGAAATCAGCGTTTGAAGTATCGTCTTTGTTGCAGGGGCCGAATGAAACATCTGTGAATATTAAGGTTTGCAGCCTTGCATTATTAGAAGTACATTGTTGCTGCTGTAGTTTATCTATGTGATATGCTAGGTTTTGATGGGCAGTTGGCTTTATACCAATTTAGGTGAAGCATGGAAGCTGTGGACCTGTTCAGACTTTCGAAGTTCAGAGGCAAAATGTGGCTCGAACCCCTGTGTTTTACCGGTTGGAACAAGTCAACAATGGTACCACTAATGTTGGGTATATGAGACTCAAAGAATTCAATGCACTGGCTAGAAAAGATTTGGTAATTGGTAAATGTTTACCTCCTTTTATTGTAGCTATTGCAAGTACATTCATGACCTCTACCGTGATTGTACATTTTCCTGTAGGCATTTCCACATTTTTTGCAATGCTGTCTTTGTGCATCACACATGGAAAAAAATGTAAATTCGGTGCTTTGATATGTGAGCAAGAAGATGAGGTGCTATTATTAACTTTGCACCATTAGCAGGGGGTTTTTATTCTCTTTTAGTTTTCTGGCCGTTTCTGGAATCTCAACTTGAGTTGAAAAAAGTGGTGGCGCAGAGAAATTATTGTTTTCTTTCTTTTCAGTCTCTCACTTGTTCCTACTACCAAAAAGTAAGAGAGTGATTGAGAAAGGCTATTGGAAAACTAGGGCAGTATAAGCTGGAAATTTGTGGTGCTACTTTGATCTGTTTAAATACAGCACTAGCTTTTGTATCACATTATGAGTTGTCCTTCTTTTCCTCAATTCACCGAGGCTGAAATTGTTGTAAAGAGTTCCAATTTTATGAAAGTGATCCCACGTGACTTGTTATTTATTTTTATTTCCATCTATTATGTGCCGACATGCGCTGCGGTTGGGTGCTTAGACTTTACTAAGTAGGAAACAGTATTTCTACAGTAGGTTGTCTTGTCATAGTTTATGTAGTTTTAGTTGGTCTCAATTTGATGAAATAATGGTGTTTGTAGCGATGAAGAGACTTCAGGACATGGGTGCCTCATACTTCATCCTGGACCTTAGAGAAAACCTTGGCGGACTAGTACAGGTGTTTTTGCTATTCTTCCTTCTGTAATTGTTCAGTTCAATTCTTCTATCAAAAAAATAAATTGTTCAGTTCAATTTTCCACTTTCATTGATCTATTAACTACTATTTATATGTTTTTTTGATTGGGAAGATACATACCTTGACTTTCAAGACAGGTAACAAGTAAATGGATATATAGTAGTCATTCATTAATTGTTGTGAACTCGTAATTCCTTCCCAGAGCAACTGAAAAATGCCATGGGAACCTTATCAGAATATGGGGTTTATATATTGCTTTTGAGCAAATAAAAAAAGAATAAATCTCTCTCTCTCTCTCACTCAGTCACTCGCACACAGAGATATTAGATGCACACACATGTGCATGTGCACATCTATACATAACTTTCTCTCTCGCGGCAGAGCTTGGATGATGTTAGATGTAACTAGCCTCAACCTGCCAGATTCATCTGAGTATTCCTCTGAATGCATATTTGTTTTTGTACGTATCCAAATGGACTTGTGAATCATCTTGTTTTCATTAAGCCACTAGCACGTGCAATTTCCTGAACAAAGTTTTATTTTCCCTTTTCCCCCCTTCTGTGGGGGCCTGAGGATGGATGAGAGACATTTCAGGAAACTTGCATGGAAACAAATACATTAGTTATTGTGTATTGTGCCCTGGAACATAATAGGAGATGCTTAGATTGTTCTTGTTTCTTTTTCTAACAACTATGTGCAGATGTTTCCAGATTGATTAAATCTTTTTGTCAATTTCAGGAAGGCATCGAAATTGCAAAGCTCTTTCTTGATGAAGGGGAAACGGTAAGTAGCACTGTGGAAGATGTTTTGAGTTTATTGTAGTTTTTCTAAGACTTCCTGAATCTCATTCTCTTCATGTCTCTCCTTTATTGTAATGATAGGTACCAGAGACCGTTGAGGTTTATTCTCACACATATTAAATATCGATAATTAGATTTCTTGGGCTGAGACTTAGCGTATTGAGGCTTGTGATATATTTAGACTGATTTCATCAACTGTATAGCTAGTTTTCCCTTCGTAAGTGAAAGAGAGGGTACTACCTCCTGGCTTATTGAGCAAGGTGGCATCACAACAAGAATTCTGTTATGATAAGATGTTAATCTAGAGTACAGACCCAAGTCTGTTGAAGTAGTGTGTGTTCTCATAGACTTCTCTTGCCAGATGGTTTCTATTTTTTTAAAGGCTTCAGTCAATGTTGGTCTTTGGTCATTGTCTTTTGCTTATGATAACTATTAAATGTTAAAATGGCTGAACCAGCCCCAAAAGGGTTTGATGAGGATGAGTTTTGGTTATTAGAGATTCATTTGTTGGAGAGTTCTACAAATCTTCTAGTGCAAAGATGGTTGATTGTCTAGGATTAGTGATTAGTAGGGACATGACATGGTACTATTTGGGATAAAAGTAAAGTTAACATATCATTTCAACTTCAATGGCTTTTCTTTTTGATCTGGTTTTGCGGAGAGTTTATGCGAACAACATTGTAGAAAGATTGAAGGGAGGGAAACAAATGATTAATATCTTCAGGATACATATTCTGAAAATTAGTTTGTACAGAGAGATTGCTAAAATTTGAAAATCCAGAAAGCATTGATCATGGCTGTACAAGTCATCAAAATACATCAATCCACCTATGAATTTAGTTATAAAAGAAATAACTGAATATCCCTATATTGTTCAGAACTGAAGTAGCATGACAGTTTGCCAAACAACCCATAACTTATTTGCTGCTGGATTATCATGAGACATCTTACTACAGTCCCTGTATGTTCTAGAAGACACCCTCTCATTCCTAGGTTTATTTAACTCTCAGCTGGAAGCCCCAAGTTTTGGATCAGATTGTTGAGAACTCATGGATTAGATTATGCTCATATGTTAGTGAATGGGATTGGCTGCTAGAAATTATGAGATTGATCAGAGAAATTAATTGTGTTTTTAATGATAATCTATATGGACAGGTGACTTACACTGTAGGGAGGGATTCCCAGTATCAAAACACTATTGTTTCAGATGCTGCACCATTGGTTCAGGCTCCTCTCATAGTATGTACCCTCTTTATTATTATTGTTATTATTATTTTGGCGTAGTATGCAGTCTCAGAACTATACAATTTCATAAGTTGATTGAACTTTTGGTGTTCCACTTTCTCAATCACTAATTTTGTTTTTTGTTTAACGTTTGACTTATTTGTTGCCTTACCAATGCATAAATCCTGTCATACTGTTGTTTGGTACTTAATATGCCCAAAGCAATTTCATAGTTGTGAACTATAAACTGGTTCTGTAATATTCAGAGCCTATGAGGGTCTACTTTCTTGTTTTGTAGGTGGGTAATAGATGATGCTGGCTATGTAAATCCTTAGAGTAATTGAACCTTGCTTCTTGAATGTTAAAAGACAATGCTTACAAAAGTGTGATTATTTCATCTCCATATTGGCCTCACATTTGGCATTTGCGAAAACATCTGTTTTAAATACATTAAATGGGACTGAGTTATTGATTGTACGAGAGAGGTTGGATATAGTTCCCTGCTGGAATAAACTTCCTATCTTATCATCATCAAAATGGGGAAACAAGGCAAAGGCTTACCGTTTATTTTCAGTAGTATGTTGGTGTTCTTGTACTTTGAAAGAATACAAGGGTTCAATGGCCATTCTTGATAGCATGCGTGCAACTTTTAGTTCTGCTTGTTTGTATGAGGAATAGCTGCTTAAATGCCAATTTATCACTGTCTCCAAACTGTGCTTCCTGGCTTCCCCGTTCGTATGAACATGTAATTTGTTCCCTGACTCATTTACAATGCAGGTTTTGGTGAACAGCAAAACTGCCAGCGCCAGTGAAATTGTAAGTCACTTTTAACCGAAGATGTCAATAGTTAGCTTTCATGGCTGCGCCAAATAATTGAGATTCTCTTTCCAGGTTGCCTCTGCACTTCATGATAATTGTAAGGCAGTCCTTGTAGGGGAAAGGACTTTTGGCAAGGTTAGCTCATTGTGACAGTGATTTTCAGTTTGGATATCTTTTTGGTTCTGTAATGTATAACATTGTGGAAAACTAAAGGTCATCAAAAAAATTCTCTCATTTATTCTTATGTGGATGGTATTTATGGATGGGCCTTTTTTCTGGACAAGAAAATTCTTTATATACTCTCATTTTCTTTGTTAAATTTTCTTTCATGTTATTTTGTCCCAAGTGGCAAATTTCTTGCTAACAGTAGTTTAGAGAGTTGGAATTGACAATTACTTTTTAATTAGCTTTTGAAAGTGTGAAATTCAATGTCTAAACCTTCATTCTTGAGATGATGAAAATAGAATTCAAAATTTTGAGTTTTGGTTTGCTATGACAATGATAAATGCAATTATTGGGGTGACAGTTAGTGATGCTCCATGAAATATGTTATCCAGGGTTTAATTCAATCAGTCTTTGAACTGCATGATGGGTCTGGAATCGTTGTCACGGTTGAAATTCAATGTCTAAACCTTCATTCTTGAGATGATGAAAATAGAATTCAAAATTTTGAGTTTTGGTTTGCTATGACAATGATAAATTCAATTACTGGGGTGACAGTTAGTGATGCTCCATGAAATATGTTATCCAGGGTTTAATTCAATCAGTCTTTGAACTGCATGATGGGTCTGGAATCGTTGTCACGGTTGGAAAGTATGTCACACCAAAACACATGGACATAAATGGCAATGGGATAGAGCCTGATTACCAATCTTTTCCAGGTAAAAGTCATTGCCATAGTGATACTTCTTTCTTATTTCCTCGTGGCAGTTAAATGGTGATTGTTTTATGATCTCAAAAAAAAACTCAATATGCAGCTTGGAGTGATGTCACTCGGCATCTATCACAGTGCAGTATGAATCGGCAAGGATAAATGTCAGATCTGAACTTTGTTTCTCCTCTGTAATCACGCATGCATGATGCTGTCAGTCCCTAGTGGTTCTTCCACTGTTTGTTGACATATGGCTGATAAAAAGCATCTAATGTGCAACAAAAGAACCTGCCATGGGCGCAAAGACGTTTACTTCTGAAAACATTCAATTGCAAGTTTCATACAACAAATTAGATTGGATTGATTGATGGTGGTTGTATTTTTGGACAAAAATTCCATTGATACTGGATGCCAGTCATGCGATACAAAGACAGAAGAAACAAAACCCACAGCTTTCTTTGCATTTCTACTGGGGAAAGGAGGAGAACCAGAAGACTCCACAGTTCACGAGATCAACCTTTGAGACATTGCAAAGAGATCAATTTTGAACTGTATAGAAGAAAGATTAATTTTTCTCTGGTGTACAGTGAGCTTGGATGGTAAACTTTTCGGTTACATAAATGTTCAGGAATGTGGGATTTCTTGAGTCCTCATAGATTTGTAATTAGGTTCTATGATAATATTTGCCCCGCAATAACATTTGTTGTGATGGTGATTGCGGGGCAAATATTATCATAGAACCACAAATGACCGACAATAACTACTTTTGATGGCAATTGTATGACTAATGATAATATGCTTGTTGGATCAGAGCTAAGTGAAACGAATGGTATGTGAAGCATAGGTGCATGGTGGTCGCAAGGTGTCGGTGACTAAAACTGGACTGCGATATAATTAGCAAAACCGCTTGCCTCTTGCCGTTTACCATCTCATTGTCTATGGTTGGCAAATGTTTTAGCCGGTTGTGTGCGACGCGGTTGCAAAAGCACGACCATTTATTCTATTGTCGTGGAGGTAGTAGCCAATAGAGCCTGTAAATCCCAGTATAATGGAAATAGAAAAACGAGAGAAAACGTTCCTTGTTGTCAGTCACTATCAGATGTGAAGTGAAACCCAAAGCTTAAGCATGAAAGCAACTATTAGAGAATGCCAGGCAAAAGCAGATAGTTTCCAAATTCGTATTCTTATTTCTCCTTTTGCAGTTGTTCACATCTGTACTATAAATAAACAAATAGAAATATGTACCCAAAAAAAAAAAACAAATAGAAATGGAATAGCGATGCAGCAACTAAGCTTTCCCTCAGGTTAATGCCTATGGCCTACGACGGTAGGAAGATTCGATCACCAATCCCTAACAAGGAGTAAGCCTTCGAAAAGTTCATTCTAAAAAATTAAGTTAGATTCCTAAACTTTAACGTCTTCCTTATACAAGGAATCATAATCTCCTGGCTGGCTCGTTGCACATAGCAAAAAGCTCTTGAACAAAAAAGTTGACACAACCTCCTCAATCGACAAACATCTGGAGCAATCTTACGTTTGTTACTGCGAGCAGAAGCGTAACATAAAAAATCTCACTAGGCACCTTTATCTTTTCATTTAGTCTCTCATAGAACAGTAGAAAGAGGAACAGAAAAGATGAAAGGAAAACGCTACCATGTCACTATCACATTAGTTATGTATTTATAACATCCCAAACATTCAGATTTAAATTCCCAACAGATCACCCTTTTAGCTTTCCCTCTTCGAACACTTTTTTCCTCTTTGCGGCACCTTCCCTTGCTTGCAAAATTTAACTACCCAATGCCTCCTTTCTCAAGTTTTCTGATATTCTTCCTTCCCTCTTTCTGTCTTCACTAGGACTCAAGGAAGCTTTGATTCTCCCTGTTTTATTTATATAAACATATTCTAGGATGATATATAAACTCTTCTCTGCAAGAACACCATCGGTCCTTCTCTTTGCTTCCCTCTTATTGTCATTAACTGACAAGAATATCCAAATACAAGAAGTTGTAGAAGCTGACCGGGGACATGGCTTCGGCATTTGCATATTTCACTATTTTCCTCTCGTGTCTACTAAGTTCAGGTAATTGCCATGCCGTCTTCAGAAGTTATGGTTTGCAGTGCATATATATGTGGCGAAACATACAAACTCGTCTCAGACTTGCAAATTTTCCTTCAATGGATATTGTTCTGCGCATCTAACCCTCTATCTGATACAAGATGAAGTCATTTCCTCACATTGATGTGAAGTATGCACACGTACATATTCCATTAACTCAGTGACACAACTCCTATATCTTGTTTGTGATTAAAAACACCTGGCAGTGATAGATTTAATCAAGTGATTTAAATATTTTGTCCCTGTGCATTTTCATTGTCGACCAACTAAATTTTGCTTAAGTCCTAGATAATGTGACCGATACTCTCTTAACCAGCGGCTATCTTTCCTAGCTTATTGCCTGCGCTTTATGAAACTCAAATTTCAGGTAGAACTAATGGCAAATTGTATTCTGAATTATTCCTCATGTCATCTCCTAGCTTGTTAGAACGTACATGAAAGAGTGAATCTGTGTTTAATCCGAATCTAGTTTTTGAGACATATCTATCCTCTTCATCCAAAGTCTTCATACTCTTTGGTTCGTTCTCTGGTTCTTCTGTTCTTAGCAATTTGGAGGGAAGATGTCCAAACAAGGAATTGGAAAAAAAAAATAAAAGAAATTAACGTATCAGATAAACTAACAAAGCCAAACCAATTGGCTTTCCTTCAGGTTCTCTAATCTTATTTATGGAATTTCCGCTTTTAGGGTGTTTGTGAAAGTTCAGGTTTTAGCTATATTTTCATGAAATCAACCTGAAAAACTATAAGCCTTTACATATAACATGGAAAGAATAACTAATTCTACCTTTTCATTTCTTCAGGTGCAACAGTTGCAAAAACACCATTACCAGCCATGGAGGGGAGTAATCTCGTAGGCAACCAGAAAAACCAGATGTTGTTCTCATATCCAGTGTCTACCACCCAACTAGATACAGCTCCCATTATTAATCCCGCAACTCCAGGCACAATACCTACCGTGACTCCCATGGACCCTCCATCAGCGCCATTTGGAGAATCTCCTCCAGCACCAATTGGAGGGACAACACTACCACCAGTGACTACAAATCCACCAGTAACAACACCTCCAATCACCACAAATCCACCAGCTACCACAACTCCAACCTCTTCAGGAGGTTCATGGTGCATTGCAAGTCCTACTGCTTCACAAACTGCATTACAAGTAGCTCTAGACTATGCATGCGGCTATGGTGGTGCAGACTGCTCTGCAATTCAGCCAGGTGCAAGTTGTTATGAACCAAACACTATGCGTGACCATGCTTCTTATGCCTTCAACAGCTACTACCAGAAGAACCCGAATCCGACCAGCTGCGTTTTTGGTGGAACTGCACAACTTACCACCACAGATCCAAGTAAGCCATGTGCTTGAAGACATATACCTCCTTTTAAGCAATTCAGAGTTTTGTTCTTTCCTGACACTTTTAACTTAAAGAAGTAATTCTTTTCTTGAGAACTCTTAACATCCCGTTTCCTAATCTATTCTATCGCTTTATTGCAGGCAATGGTAATTGTCACTATGCTTCACCCACATCAACACCAAGGTAACCCTTTTTACATCCTTCTCCAACAGCCTCCTTGTTGGAAATAATAATAAAATCAACTGATTCCTTCTTCTGCATGTGCAGCATAAGTCCACCAGTTAACCCAACACCACCAATGATAACAAGCCCAACTACGATGACTCCAACTACGATGACTCCAACAACAATGACACCACCTGGAACAGTTTTTGGTGTGCCTGAACCGACAGGACAGCCCAGCTCTGCTACCTCTGTTTCATGTGGTTTAGTTCTCCTGTTTGCTGCAGCTGGCATAGTATGGCCACTTATCACAGCAAATCAGCTTTAAGCATATACAGAAATACAGATTATTTCCTCTCAGTAAGATGGCAAATTCCTTGCTTTGCTACCAAATTTCATGACGGTCTACACAGTCAATACAATCGACAACCAGATGTTCTCCCAAGGCCTTCTTATCCATGAACCTTTATAGTCTCTGTACTTCTACGTATGCATAAAGTGGATTACTGTAGCTCAGAAGAAAAGGAAAGAAGCGCATAGAATATCTTAATTAGCCTCTTCTACTAGGCACACCAAATTAGTTACTTTCTCTTCATTTTATAATAAAGAATTAGACAAGCTCAGATGGGTTTAGGATCTTTTTGCAGTGAAGAGAGGTGTACTTCATCTCATTTAGAGCATGTATTATTTAATGAATGCAATTCACATGAGTTACAAGAATTTTTTACTAGTAGAACATTAATATCCCTACCAAAGAAAATGATATTGGCTAGAGCGGAATAGGTGTTTACTACAATAAGAAACAAAACAAATATCAGAAGATTATAATTCATTCGCATTACAGAATTACTTCATTCTTTATTTCTTCCACAGCAAAATTGAAATGCTATGCCTCTCAAGCAGGACAAAAGATTCAAACCTTATAAAAACTAGATTCACAATGACAGCGGCCAGTTGTGTACAATAACCTACCCCATTTCTGTAAAATATACAGCTACTAAACTGGAAAATGAACAACATGGTACTTAACATCACAAAACCGCACAATTTACAGTAAGCACACACTATATACCACTCAAAAAGCATTGCCTCTGAGGATGAGTGCAAGAAAAATGAATTTCATCCATAATGAATGTGAAGGATAGAGAAATGAGCTTTTGCGCTAGGAAAAGGAGGACAAAAATAGCAAGATGAAGTTAAAACAGTGGAGGCAATAGAATGTTGAAACAACAGCTGTTTATAGAATAATGAGGAATGAACATCCAGAAAATTTTATTGTTATCACTTACAAGTGAGAACTCATGCCCATCAGGGGAATAAAGAAACAGGAATGATGATTATTTTCCTATTCTATCACCCTTTTTACAAGAGTTCCACAATTTACGGAGATCCCAGAGGCAAGGAGACAATACAATGCAGGCAAAATTTATATCAAGAGCAGGCAGGAGACGACTGCGAGACCAAAGATGGCTAAGGTAGCAACAAGTGGACCTTGATCAAACGACCTCTGCAAGCTTCCTGTCCCTGAAAGATGCTGGAAACCCAGAAAGCCTACAATAAACAGGGAAATGATAGCCCCTTCTTGTTTTCCCCTGTGAGTCCAAAACACCAGGAAGGAACAGAGAAGAGTTTTAGCTAATAAGAAAGAAACCAAAATCTCTCGTCAGACACAATGTAGTACACTAACCTTAGGCGCATAACTTGATGTGGAGCTACAATTACCAAGAGCAATGCCATAAACGGCAACTCCAGCTCACCTAAGAACCAACAATATATCCGACATTATAAGCTGGAAGGAATGAATCTTAAGGATTGAATTGATATTGAGATGTTTAGTAACAACAGAACCCACCAGGGATAAAGAAGAACAAGCGGACTAGAAGGGCCAAGAATGCCGTCCACATTCCATACTCACCCCTACAAACCCATCACTTGGATAAGTCCCCGATCAAGAAAGAAAACAAACAACTTACAGTTCCATTTCCCAGAAAGAGAAAAATAACAGGAAAAAGGAGCTTACTTAATCCAAGAAATCACATTTGACGGTGCTTGCAGAGCGAACAACGGAGCAAGAAAGGCCTTGTTGATTGGTGTGCCCCTCACTATCATCAAAACCCTGACAATATATATTGTTGAGAATCATCACTCACTTTCGCATTAAAACATATATTAAGAGAAAACCAATTGTACTGCTTAGTTTGTCGGTCTTACAAAGCAGCGATGGCCGATATCCATTGGAGATTATGAGGACTAGTCAACGCGCCCCCGGCGTGGCAAACGACGCTTGAAGCTCTTTTGCCGCTGCCTACTCTCGTTTCCACCGCCGTCGTAAAATCATGATTGCTCTTCCTCTCAAACGAAGAATATCTGTCAAGTCTGGCCCAAGTAAGTAGAAGTGTACACAAAAGTACAGTTTATAATAGGACTAAAACTGTGACTCGGTCACCTGAGAGGTAGAGGATTGAAGGATGGAGATTTTGAGAAGCAAGAAACCAAGAGATGATTTGAATGGTGGCGGCGAGGCTTTTGATTCTGTAGAGACAGAAGCTGCTGCTGCTTCTTCTTGGTATTGTTATTGTGGAGTAGTGATAGAGGTGGTGGTGTTAGTAGTGATGACATTAAACTACTTGCCATTTCTTTCTCTCTTTCTCTGTGTTGTGCTGTTTCCTTTTGTTGTGTTTCGGTTTGGAGTTTTTGGATCCGCTTTCACTCCTTTCGGTGGTGTGTTAAGTAGTGATTGATTTTATAGAGGGAGGAAGACAGAGTGAGTGTGTTTCTGTCTTTTGCTTTCTGTTTTGGAGTTTAGTTTGTTTGCAAGTTTTACTACTAAAACTACAAGTGGTCGGTTAGGATGGGTTCTTTTCTGTTCTGGGAAAGCAATGTAGATCCTTTCAACAACGGGTTTTCCCCGATAAACGCCTAATCCTAAAAAGCAATTGCATGTGGCGGTTGCCGGTGGTTGCACGTGGCACCAATCTCTAGATTTTTATTTTTTTTTCCACTGATCAAGTTGTGTGATTAAACAACTAATTTTGATTTCATATATTCTGTTTTCATTTCATTATATTAGAAGCTTAATGTTTTTAATTAAAAATGTTAATTTATGTAGTAAATAATTTGATTTCCTCAATGTTAGTTATATGGCCAAAAGCCAGATGATTGTAGTCATGTATATATATTGAGGTTATTCCAATAAATATGATTATGAGATAATTGCTTGCACATATTTATAACCCTAGTTTATATTTGATATATTCTTAAATGTCCCTAGTCGGTTATTATTATGGATGGGTTGTAATAATAAATTAAGACTAGCGTATGTTGAGATTTTGTATGTGATATGAATTCTACATACGGGTACAAGTTAGAGAACTTGTGAACCGGACCGACCCACATAAGAACACTACATGGAACGTTATATGTATGTCATTAGTGTTCCTTATAGATGTATTGTCCTTTGACCTGAGATCGTCAAGGTATCCAACATATGAATCATGTGCTTTGATATTATTCCTAGTCACCCGTAACTAGGTGGACATAAGGGTAATCATTGGGTACATGACGAGTATGTAGTGGGTTTTGATTGATCAAGACGGGATTCGTTCGGCCCATATAACGGGTATATTATCATATGGTTTCTTGATAGAGTTGGACTGTTAAATGCATGGCCATGCTCGGTTTAGGTGATATGGTGATATCACGGGTATCCGTTTTATACAGTTAACTCGGGGATCAAGAAACATAGATTAAACATATACGAGATTGGCATATTCCATGTCTCGTGTTTGATCTTGATAATGGGACGAAAGGACGACGACATGTTCCGAGGCATAAAGAATCAGTACTGATCTTGTCGTTCGGGTAGCAATGATGTGTTGCTAGACGCCGCTCTTTGTTTATAATTGTAAAATGAGATTTTACGATTATTGCCGGATGTTACAAGTGCCTACAGGGTCACACACATAGAACCGTTGATTCGAGCAGTTGGTTGAACCGTGGTTGGACCATGGTTGAACTAGGGTCGTTTTTGGATCAATAATTAATTGAATCATTGACCAGACATGAGTGTTATGGTGGTGTGTTATCAGCTTGTCCATTAGTGGAGACAGGGTAATGATGGTCATTACCTTTGGGGCCTAGTGTTGGCCACTAAGGCTAATCACTAATGCATTATGGAGGGTGTGGGATTTTTGGTTGGGTGATCAGATCATACTCTCCTCCTCCCTTCTCTCCTTGCACGTTTTTGCAGACCCAAAAAACACACCCCTTCCACCTTCTTCTTCTTTGTGAAAGAAGGAAAAAAAAATTACCACAAACACATAGCTCCCGGTTTCTGCTGCTAGCACCCAGCCCGGGAGTGCTCGGTAGTTGGATCATGTGACGACTCCACCTTGATCACGGTTCGTGTGGATACCGTAGAGGAGCCAGGCCGTTGTCTAGCTCTTGCTGATTCCCTCCAGCTATTAGGTGAAAGACCCTAATCCTACAGGTACGAAATTTTGTTATACGGTTTTGCTTGCTTCACTTGTGTTCCTTGGTTAAGTTTCCGTAGCTTCCGCTGCATATATAGTGCGTATGAGTGTCATAATCACGTATAGGAAACTTACACTCAAGTAGGTTTAGAATTGAGTCTTTATATTTGAACTTTTTTTTGCTTGGCGACCCACCCGAGTGTGAAGGGCAAAGTTCTAGATATTAAATAAAAATAACAAGGATAAAAAAATAAAATAAAAACAACAAAATCATGTCTTTGATTACCTTGATACTGTTATTTTTAATTACCCACTCATCTAGCTTTCCTATTTACTTAGAATCCTGCACCTATTTACTTACTTCAGGTGATCAAAAATTTTAAATTTCTTTTGGGCTTTTTATTTCATATATTATTTTGGAAAAGGTCAATTTGATGTCCCGTCCTTTACTTAATAAATGCTAAATTGAATCTCGGAACAACAATTTTTGTTAGCTTATCATAGTGAGTGGTTTAAAATTTTATTCTTGATTGGTGCAAGTTAAAGATATTCCGCCTCACGTTTTTTTTTTTTAATATATATAAGCCTAAGGCTACTCAATTCCAATACAATTCCCATCCCCACCCACACTACTCATCAAATTCCTACAGCCACCCACACTCTGAATGCTACTCAATTCCAATACAATTCCCATACCCAACCACACTACACCCGCCCACCCACACTCTGAATTGAACTAGGATAGTTTTGGTGGAATCAAGAACTTCATGTCACTGCACCAAAGTGGCCTGACACTGTTAGAAAAAGTGGGTTGACCTTAGGGGTGTAAGAAAAAAATAAAAATGGATAAATCAAAGTCGGTGGTAGCTGTGGAAAGGGCTATTCCTGTTCGCAAGCCTTTTCCTTCAACAATGGAGAAATTAGAGTGGTTCTTGTGCCTTGCTGTTCACAGCTTTCTGAATCGGATCTCGTGTCTTGTGGTTTTTTATGACTCTTTGGTTTTTGAAAGTTGAGGCGAGAGTGAAGGAGACGCAACAAAGTGCTATAAATTAACGTGCCAAGGATCCAGGTGTTTAATTGCAGACCAAATTAATGTTGACCCCAAAAAATTGCACACACAGTTCCATTTCATCTTACTGGAATTGAAGTTCTAATTATAAAACAGATATGTTTGCAAGGGTTCTAATTTTGCTGGTGGAGGAGAAGACTAATAAGAAGCAAGGAAAAAAAATTAGCCAGACCACACACCATGACATCAGACATAATTAACCTCGTAAAACAATGGTTTATGTAAACAATACTAGTTGAATTAAGTATCAAGCTAGATGAACAACACAATTATAAAAGCTCACCGCATAACTATTTTATTACTCTTATTGTTCGTGTGACTTGTGTGACAAATTATTTTCTTCAAGGAACAAAACTATGCTCTAAAACAAAATTGTTAGGCACCACACCCTTTGGAAGGGAAGGGGTAGAAACATCCTCATGCTCGGCTTTTTTGCAGTAGCCTTCAAGTATTTGGCTTTCTTCGGGGGTAAAACCCAGTGTACCCAACATGTTAGGCCAGCAATGTAAGCCAATAGTGGTCAAAGCTTGGCAACAGCCATGGCCAAGCTGAGTCTCTCCGTTGAGGAAGAAAACAATGATTTCACCGGTGCATGCTTGTAGTTGGCTCAAAGATTCCCAGCAATTCGAGGTCTCTCCATCTAATTTCAATCGGCTGATCATAAGGTTGGGGGTGGTGCTTGAGATCAAGGGCCTTGCCTTGGCCTGGCAGGCCAAGTTACAAGCCAAGAGAGCAACAACAAGAAAGAGCTTAACATCACTAAACATTGTTACGAGAGTGAGTGTTCAATTAGGAGATTAATTATGCAAGTGCATGGTAATATTTTCGCTCAAGCAGCTGGGGGTATTTATACATGAACGCTGAGCTATTCTGCTTCTCATGATTTGTTGTTCTTTAATTATATGGAGGTTACGGGCATGTGGAAAGGTGAGGAGGCAGTGGAGAGACTATACATCATAACCATTGTCTTCACAAACGGGTTATTACGACCTCTAACAACATCTCATCAATCCCTTTGTAACTCCTCAAATCATCATTATAACATTATTAACACTTTTAAAAGCTTTCTGAGTAAGCAAGCAATAATTAATAGGCTTGAAGTTCAATTCTTTAGCATCCTGCTATAAAAATAAACTAGTGCAACTTCCCGTGTTACACACGGGTTTGAGCTGCAGTTGAATTAGGCCGTGTTACACACGGGTTTTCTAAGCGCTTATATTATTTCGAAAAACTTTAGTCATAACATATTATTTGGAGCATTTACGTCCATGGGCAATATATACTTCCATATATATTTGTATATAACTTATTTTTATGTGATTGAGTTTTAAAAATCGGAAACTACAACAGAAACCCAAAAAAAAGCAAAAAGAAAAGCAGAGGGACAAAAAAATATATATGTAAATGGCTTACCTATTTTTGGCTCTGCTGGCAAAAACAGTTACAGTTCAAGAAAAGCTCCCATGTCTCCATCACCTTCACAAATATAGATCATATGCAAGTGAGCAAACAATCAAATCAAGTTCGTTACAGTATCAATTGGCAAAACAAAATTATAACACAATTATATACAATCACAAACAGGATCCCTTTGCAAGAAACCAACAACAAACACGCACGTACGAAGGTGATGCGACTCCATCACCTCAAATCATGGACGTCGTCAATTTATAGCAGGATGGATGGCAGAAGTCGCAAGGCATTCTATGGATTAATTCATGAATGATATTCAATAAAGTTAATGGCAATAGACTCTCCATTTCCCAGCATAATTACATGAATGTTGTAGTTTCCGTTTCAAAGGAATGAACTTAAAGCTATTAGGCAATTCAGAAGACATTATCCACTTACTATCATAAATGACAAGCAAAAACATTTTGTAACTAAGTCATGTATTGGATATGAAGAGCCCTTAACATCAATGCCAACATTAATGCCAACAATAACTCACAAATTGTAGTGGGGATGCCACATGTCAGCACCAAAATTGCCAGGTGTCATCACCACATTTGGGATTCTGCTTTAATATATATATATAGATAGCTTGAAAATTTGATTACTTACCAACTTAAAGTATGGCATTTGTTTCTGTGGAAAACTTGAAGTATGTGTACGTTAGCTACCTTATTGTTTTATCCGATGTGATTATGTCTGTGGAGAGTAGTATAAAAAATGGCATGTTGTGAGTTGTAAAATGCATGTCAGTAGTATAGATCGGGTTGTGAGTGTTTATCCCGTTATGCTTTGGTGTGTCATTGTTGTGATGACTCTCTCTATATGTCCTCTATGTTTTTTTTCTTAACTTGGTTTGTTAATAAAATCTTCGTTATATATATATATATATATATATATATATATATATATATATATATATATATATATATATATATATATATAAACTCCATGGCATTTGCACCACATTAGAAACAAGAAAAGAAGAAGAAGGGGAGAGATAATATGCCTACAAAGATTTCTGAATGCAAAGCGTTACACATGTAAAAAAGATAAATAAACCCATTGGCTTCTTCAAAAAACTGTATCATTATATCAAAGTATACCCGGATTAAAAAAAAAAAAACCAAAAACATCTTATTGCACCAATTAAATACTACATCATAGTATCATACAATGCACAATTCAAGATGGCCAAAAATTAAGAAATCCGGCAGTTGAATCTCCACGGTACTACAGTTTTCCACCTTTTTTGTTGGCATGCTAAAAATATGTGGACAGTATCCCAAAAATAAATTCTAGCTATTTTCTTATCACTGTTACCACTTGCCAGTCCCTTCTTGCATTCATATAAGTTGATTTTTGCAGGGACGCAGATGGTCTCTAATTGGCTTCCCTTAGTAAGTAGGGGATATGCGCTTCCCAAACTTCCTAGTAGTGTTTTTAGCTCAATTTCTCCGCAAACTTCCTAGTAGTTTTCAAGCACAATTTTTTTTTTTTGGATTTAAAGAAAAGTAAGGGCTGGTAAGAATAATTGATTTGCCCTTAAATTTTGAGGATTAATTAGCTAATGCAATTAAACTCTGAGAATTCTTCTCAGTGCTATTCGGGGAAGCAGTTTAGGATCTTTGCTGGCTAATCTCTCATGCTTTCATGGGATGATTATGCGAGGCCGAGAATAGGAAAGCAAAACACACACAGCATATATGTAACAAAATCTCTGATTAAGGGATTGAAAAGCAGAACAATATTATTCTCAAAAAGAAAAACTACTAAGATCGCATGCATTGACCCCTTGCCAATGTTCGAGAACAATGTAATAAGACAGCTATAAACGGATCAACGTGGATCAATACTCATCAATTAATTAAAATCCCATCGATTCTCAATAGCTCTGTAGTAGTATTATCTTTTACATATAAAAAAGATATCAATCAAAATTCTCTTCAGATATCCTCATCCAGTTTTCCCTCAATATCCCCAATCTCTCGCCTGTACCACTCTTCTTCCTCGGGGGTTAGGGTTGGATCTTCCTTGATGTTAAAAAGAGTTCTAACCTCTTCAGGAGACTTTCCCTTAATCATGTCACAGAGTACTTCGCTAGTCAAGTTAAGTAAGCTCATAATTTGGAGATCGTTGGCTGCGAGAAGGAGGCCAGAGAGGGTACTGGTGTCCACATTCACAAACTCACGTCTCCACTCCTTGGAGGCGGCGTCATAATAGGTGATGGCATCCGTATCTTCTTCCTCGAGGTGTTTCTTGAGGTACTCGATGACCTTGGCCAGGATGTCGCCCTTAATCCCCTTCACGCTTGGCACCTCAATCGCTCCTTCGTTGTCGGTGAGACCCTCTTTGATGATCTTCTCGATGACCGGAGATTGTAGGGCTACGGCCTCCTCCACCTCGAAGGTTACACCGTCTGAACTCTTGAGGGGGATTTTCTTGGAGGAGGAGGGTGACGACGACATGGTAATTGGTTTTGCTTGATTCTGGTATAAGTGGTTTTGAGAGACTAATCAATAATAATGTATGTAAACCTAAACAACTGCGAATATAGTTTGTGTGGGAGAGCTAGGGCTCGTTATATATATATATAGACATAGACATAGACATAGTGTTTGCTACTTATGCTTGTGTCAAAAGGAATCGTTTTAGAAATTTCTAGTCTGTTCCGGATTATATTAGTTTTGAGTTGGGCTGTGATTTACCGTTCTCTCCCTGTCGAGATTGGATTGCTATTGATGGATGGAGATCACTCTATTTGGGCCGGTAAAATGGATGGTGATCACTCTAATTGGGCCGTAAAGATTAACTAAGCAACTAATTAAAGGCGGTCGTATTATGTTCTTTGTCAGTTCGATGTCTATTGTGGGTTTGACTGATACTTTGTCCATAAACGATAGAATTATGAAATCTAATGCTGGTATAGAGCTAAGAGGCAGCTTTACACTTAGTGAGCACGATAATGTCTTCCTCACAGAGAAGATAATTAACTTTAAACCATCAAGGACATGATGGAGGTCGGTTGCACCAACAAGCGTGACTTAATCCCATCCAACGTTTGCCAATGACTGATATTAATGTACATGTATCTTCACAGTATTGTCATTACCTACAGGTGTGCCTTGCAAAATCATTTCTCCACTTGATGCCTTATCAACATATGGAGAAGTGGACTATCAGGCGGGATGCAGTGACACAAAGTGCAAGAATGGTAGCTTAATATTCCCAGCAACACAAGCAGCAGCTAAGGAAGGCGGATGTCACCATAATCGTAGCGGGGATAGATTTATCAATTAAGGCTGAGAGTTTGGACAGGGACGATCTTATGGTAACCAGACTCAACTCATTAATCAGGTGGCCAATGCTTTTTTCTGCAGGTGGCTTAGATATCTCTTTTGCCAAGAATAATCCTAACATTGGTGCAATCTTATGGGTTGGATACCCTGGAGAGAGAGGTGCTCCAGCAATTGCTGATCCTATCTTTGGCAAATACAACCCAGGTGAGTAGTTATTTTGCTGATGTTATTTGGTCAAGGATGCATTTTAACCTCTTACATGGGCTGATGATATATATCTTTCATCAGGTGGAAGGAAGACTACCTCTTACATGGCATGAAGCTAGTTATGTTGACATGTTGCCAGTGACATCCATGCCATTAAGGCCAGTAGACAGCTTAGGCTATCCGGGTCGAACATACAAATTTTTCTCAATGGTTCTGCAGTTTTCCATTTGGCTACGGACTCAGCTACACCAAATTCAACTACACATTAAAGTCTGCAGTAAAATCAAAACAAATAAAGCTAAACAAGTTTCAACACTGCTACGGCATCAAATATGGAAATGATTCATACAATCCTCCATGCCCCTCAATCCGAATCGACGACATGGACTGCAAGGACCATAAGATTGACTTCAAAACACAGGTTCCAGAGATGGGGGCGAGGTTGTGATTGCTTACTCCAAGCCCCCACAAAGGATTCTTGCAACTCGCATCAAGCAAGTAATTGGCTTCCAGAGAGTTTTGTTCCGGCTGGTGGTTCTAAAAAGGTTAGGTTTGTGCTTAACCTTTGCGGCAGTTTGCATGCGGTAGATTACAATGCCTACTCTGTTCTACCATCAGGAGACCATACTATCACTATTGGAGATAACATTGTCTCATTCCCTTTACATGTAAATTTTAGTAGCTAGATATATATACATTTTGCTGCTAATATTGCAATTGTAAGCTCCTTATGACTTCATAAAAAAAAAAATTATTCCTACCATGCCTCAACTTTGCAATGTGTTGTTTACCATAATACATAAATAGTTGAAAGTTTTTCACTCCGATAAATTTTTTCTTTGGACACCATAATACTTCAAATTACTGAACTACAATCTATTGCTACAGTTAAAAATCTTTCACTCTGGTATAGCGAATCCATGATCAATCCCAAACTTCAAGCCGGTATAGAAATAAAAGGCATTGGACAAAGGCTACACTGTTTACATAATGTCTGAAATGGATGGTTCTGCTTCCTTCGGCTGATAATGCAGCTACTAACTACCTATCCAATGTCTTTATTTCGATTACCAAAAAGAAAACAAATAAGCAAACACATTTGGCAATCCTTGAAGTTTGGTAACAACAACTAAGTCACCAACAATTCGATAAAACAGAGAGAGAAAAAAAAAAAAACAAAGAAAAGACAAATGATCCTCAATAGCTCTTCTTCTTCGATTCTCTATTTCTTCAAGATATCCTCACAGCAATCACTCTACTCCTCTGTTTTCGTTTCACTTTCTGAAACGATTGCAATGACAGAAATCAACTCTGTTCCAAAAAAAAAAAAATACAAATTATTATATTTTTTTCAAAAAACGAAAAAAGGGGAGAAAATTAATATTTCAAGTAAAATAAAATTACCCGGTGTGTTTTGTGTTTTAATATTTCAATTTCAAGTTTGCTTCTGATGGACAGGAGTTTTGCAGTAACATCCCTCATGTTCATCCTTCCCTCTGCAAATTCTATGGAGCAAGCAACACCAATCTCAAATATTTCCATCAAGCATTCCTTCACTCTCTTGTTTCTATTCATATTCCCACCAAATGTTTCCTGAAGCAGAATGGGATCCAAGATTCCGTGTAATCGTTCTTCATCGGTCAAAGCAACCTTGCCAAATTCGTGGAGGTTCAGTCCATCTCTGAACATGTCATCTGTAGGCCTCTTCCCTGTAAACAACTCCAACAAAAGGATGCCATAACTGTAAGCATCCCCATATGTTGAAACCCCACTTCCCATTCCGTACTCTGCAAGTGATAAACAAGACTACGAACTAAATAAAATATTCTGTCAATTGAAAAAGAAAAGAAAAAAAAAACATTTTGAGGGTAAAATAAGTTTTACCTGGAGGAGCATAACCAATAGTTCCTTTTATTCCAGTAGAACTTGTTTGACTAGCAGGGTTTGTTTCTTGTAGGAATCTTGCTAATCCGAAATCACCAACATGTGCGGTCATATCATCATTGAGAAGGATATTGCTTGGCTTGATATCACAATGGACCAATGGTATCTCGCACCGATGATGCAGATAATCGAGCGCACAAGCCACATCAATTGCAATATTTAGCCTTTGAATGAAGCTCAAAGTCTTTGGTGCATCATCTTCTGCATGTGATGGAGGATGATGCAACCATTGGTCGAGGCTTCCATTTGCCATGAACTCGTAAACAATAGCCTTGAAGTATTTTCCATGAAAATCAATACCTGAACAGACAGTTAGTATCTTCACAAGATTTCGATGTCTGATGTTGCGCAAGGCCTCACATTCAGCTAGGAAACTTTTAGAAGCAGAAGGGTTCACAAGGTTCAGCACCTTGACTGCGATGGTTGTTTTGTCAGCTTCTCCAATCATTCCTTTGTACACAGATCCAAAGCTACCCATCCCTATCAAGTTTACAGCAGAAAATCCATGGGTAGCTCTGAGCAGACTTTGATAAGACAGTTGAAAATTTCCTAGAGGATTTTCAACAGGTAGAGGATTTTCCACAGGTTCTTCTCTTCTTTTCTTCCGTGACGCAAGATACAAACAATACAAGACTAAACTTGCCCCCAACAATCCAGAAATTGTTGCCACTGTCACGACAACAAGGTTGGCTCTCATCTTCTTATGTGACTGTTTCACTATGCATTTTGGCAAATGAAATTCAGGAATGCCCCCACATAGCATATTGTTTCCCATCAAGAAAGCTGCACTTGAATTGCTGAAGACTCCTTTGGTTGGTACTTCACCCACAAAATCATTATGAGAGAGATTTAAGTATTCCAATACTTTCAATTCCTCAAGAAATAGCGGAATGCTTCCTGTCAAATTGTTATCAGAAAGATCTAATTTTTGGATCCCTCTGAGCAAACTGAAACTTAGGGGAATGGTCCCTTGCAAAAAATTCCCGTCCAATCTAAGTGTCTCCAAGCTCTCACAATTTCCAATATCGCTAGGAATTTTGCCAAATAACATGTTATGCGATAGATCAAGATTACCGAGATTTCTCAAATTTCCCACTTCTTTGGGAAGGGAACCCCTCAGACCGTTGTGTGACAAGTTTAGATAGATTGACAAGGATGTAATGCCAAATATCTCCACAGGAATTGTACCAGTGAGATTGTTGTCAGAAAGATATAGCTCTAACAAGTTTTGGCACTTGCCAATAGTGGAAGGTATGTGACCCTGAAAGTTATTACCCCCTAAACTCAAACTAATTAATAAGCTTAGATTTCCAACGGATTCTGGAATTTTTCCAAAGAAATTGTTTCCTTGAATTTGAAAATCCACAAGCTTTTTCAGCATTCCAATTTCAGAGGGAATGGCTCCACCGAGATTGTTGTTCCCCAACCGTAGTATCTCCAAATTTTGGAGATTATGAATTCCAGCCGGAATAGTTCCAGATATTTGGTTCGAGCCAAGAGACAACCATTCCATTGTAGTTGAGAGGTTGGCTATAGATTCAGGCAATACGCCTTCAAAGTTGTTATAAGCTATTGCCAGAATGCGTAAACCTGTGGCATTTGATAAAGAGGAAACAAAGCTCAAGTCGTCTTCACTACCTCCCAGCCTATTTGTGGCAATAATTAACAATTCCAACCTATGGAGTTTGTCCAGATTTGGAACTTTCCCAGTAAATTCATTCTCATCACCACTAAATAGTACCAAATTTGAGGCATTGGATAAGGATGCCAGAAGATTGCCACTGAAATGATTTGATGCAATGTTGAAGTACTCCAGATTGGGAAGAGAGATGCCTAGATCTCTAGGAAGAGTGCCATGCAGTCTGTTTCCAATTACTGACAAAACCTGAATAGAAGAGATATTGTATAATAGGGGAGGGATAATACCTGACAAATTATTAAATTCCAGGGAAAAGACATGTAGGTTTGACAGTTGGGTTAGGGATTCAGGTATTCTTCCGCCCAAGTTGTTGTGGGATGTCCAAAGATCCACCAACGATGAAAGATTTCCTAGAGAAGGAGGGATGCTTCCTGTTAGTCTGTTTCTGGCAATATAAAGGTATTGGAGATTTGGGATAGAACCAAGCTCCTCTGGAATCTTATCTACCAGCTTATTATTAGAAAGAGCGATTGTTTTGAGGTCAGAGCAAGCTGACAAATTGGCTGGGATATTTCCGGTGAAAGAATTGTTGCGTAGCCCTAGTACTTGCAATCTTCGAAAATGGCTAACTTGAGGTGGGATTTCGCCACTGAAGCTGTTGTTTTGGAGCCGTAATTCCCTTAGGAAGCTCAAGTTCCCAATATGAGGAGACAGGAAGCCTTCAAGTTTAGAAGACTCCAGGTCTAAAACTGTGATTCTTTGCTGCCTACGGCCACAAGTAACACCATACCACTGGCAGAAATGGATGGTTTCGTTCCAGGAGCCCAAAACACCAAAAGGGTCACTTGTGATGTGGGTCTTGAATTCAAGCAAGCTTAGTCTGTCTGTTTCATTGCCTATAGTAATAGTGGCATATGATGATGAGAAAGTAGAGGGTAGAGAAACAACAAGAAGAAGAAAAATGGAATAAAACAAGTAGTAGTGTGTCAATCCCATAGCTTTGACAGCAATATTGAGAATATGAGATGGGTTGATGAGGAGGAGAACTGCGTGCTTTGGTCTATAAATATAGATAATTAGAATGGGCTATGGCTATGCAATGCATGCAGGCATTTGTGGTTGATTAAATTATACCAGTCAGTAAACACAAAGTAAGAAAAGAAACAAACAAGTCACCGACCGTATAGAGCAGGAACTGGATAGTCACACTTGTTGGTCCTGTGCTGTGCCCTGCCCATAACGAAACCTTGAATAAAGACATTGACGAAAATACTGAAGTCAATCCTTTTGTCCATATATACGTTCCTCATGATTTTTAATTGGTCATTTAATTTTCACATATTTTTTCAAGGAAAGAAAGAAGATAACATAATCCCGTCTTCTGGGTGGATAAGATATAATCCCTTCTAGACCATTCAATAAACACCGGTAGTTTGCAGTTTCCGTGTGTTTCCTTTTCTTCATGGATGTTTCGCACTGCTGGGATTTGTGAATTTGGACCATCCCCCCGTACTACTAAGATTAAGGATCACCGGTGCTTTATTTTTTCCTCTTCTTCTTTTTGGTGGATATATAAGTTCTAACAAATACTACAAATTTGAGAGAATTGCTAGTGGTTTGGGTGATCATAACGGTGAACTGCTCACTGGTAGTTTGCTGTTTTCGTGTGTTTCATTTCTTTCAGGGGATGAATGATTCACCTTGCTGAAAATGTCTGGAATGGATCCTCACCATGCTTTTATTTTGATTACCAAAAAAAAAACAAATAAGCAAGCACTTATACCAATCCCTGAAGTTTGGTAAACAACACTAAGTCACCATTAAAATAAAACAAGAGAGAGGGAAAAAAAAAAAAAAAACAAAGAATAGGCAAATGATCCTCAATAGCGCTTCTTCTCCGATTCTCTATTTCTTCATTGTATCCTCACAACGATCACTATACTCCTCTCTTTTTGTTTTACTTTCTCAAATGAAATGATTGCAATGACCAAAATCAACTCTATTTCAAAAAAAAAAAAAGAAATAATTGTATATTTTTCAAAAAATTAAAAAATAAGTGAAAATTAATATTGGATTAAAGACTTATTTTTGGAAGCTAAAGTTGGAATCCATCCGTGTTGGATTTTGGCTTCTTTTCATCCCTCTGTTCCTCCTAGATGGCCTACTTTGGTCCCTCTCGCCGGAATCTGGTGGAAACTGATGATGTGGCAAGGTTTCCGGTGCCACGTCAGCATATGTGGAAACCACATATCAGGTCGAACCAATAAATCGAACCAACTCGACCTGACCAGTTCGCCCACCCAAAAATCCATTTTGGAAATCCAGTGGGGGCCCGAAGTTTGTCCATATTTTTTCTTTTTTTCTCTAAAATTAATTTCTTTAATTTATAATTTAATTAGTATAAGTTATGATTTTATTTTTGAAAGAATTTTTAATTCAATGAAAGGTTTTATTGAAATTAATTTATTATAAGTTATTATTTAATTAGTATAAATTATTATTTTATTTTTGAACGAATTTTTTAATTCAGTAAAAGGTTTTAAAAAAATTAATTTATTATAAGTTATAATTTAATTAGTATAATTTATTATTTTATTTTTGAAATAATTTTTAATTCAATGAAAGAATTTATTGAAATTAAATTATTATAAATTAGTATATTATTTTTTATAATTAAATTATTATAATTTATTATTTAATAAAAAAAATTTTAATTTTTAAATAATTTTAGGAAAAAAATTTCCAAAATGGATTTTTTGGTAGGCGAACCAGTCGGGTCGAGCCAGTTTGATTGTTGGTTCGACCTGACATGTGGCTTCCACATAGCTGGAAACCTTGCCACGTCAGTATTTTCCACCGGATTCCGGCGTGAGGGACCAAAACATGCCAACTAGAGAGAATAAAAGGATAAAAAAAAGTCAAAATCCAACACATGGATGAATTCCAACTTTTGGCACCCAACACAATGATGAAACAAGTCCTTAATCCGAAAGATTGGAGTTAGGCTTGTCACGTAGTGGATGGAACCTTTCTCCAACACAGCAAAAGATCGTGATGCCGCGAAACGGGCTCTTGATTTTAATTATGGCTGGTAAGTATTTCCTAAGGAACAAGGGTTGTATTTATAAATATGTTGTGTAATGTTTTTGTTTATGTTGATTATACTTTATAACTTCACAAGCAGACATATTTGTTAAATAATGAAACTAAGCACATTAATTCTCATTCCATCTAATAAAATTGGCAGGTATTTGGACCCGCTCACTTATGGGGACTATCCACGAACAATGCGAGATTACGTTAAAGATCGTTTGACTATTTTCACTGCCGATGATTCGAAAATAGTGAAAGGATCGATTGATTTTCATGGACTGAATTACTATATATAGTGCAAGATATGTGCAGTGAGAAAGTTGAACCAGAACGCACCTCATTTATAATTGATGCGCTACTTCTAGATTACTACAAAAGAATTCTGAATACGGACAGAAAGGCAAAGTGGATCTAAAAGGCATAACAAATGAGCCTGAAATTAATTTGTTGCTACCACAATTCAATACCTGAATTCTGTGGGTGGTGATGGGAATGAAATTGGCAGTGATTGATTCCCAGCTTGTCAAAACATTAGATTTCCTAAAAAATGGGGGAATTTCGCCAGAAAGCTACATGTCCTGTATACTTTTTGTGGGACTAAAAGTAGTTAGCTGATAATCCTTTAATGGAAAAGTTGATGGCTCCCTGTACACGGTTCACCTACCTGAACAGGGGAGCGAGAAAGAAAAGAAAACAAAAGAAAACGATAGTTGGTGTTTTGCTTTTGATATAATGTTGTTATGAAAATATGGATTTACATTAGAGTTTACCAGTTTCTTAAATCAATTTGGTTTTTGGAGACCCAACAGCAAAGGCTACTTTGTTCATGCTTGAATGTCAGTCTTTTAGAGAAGGTAGCTGCGCCCTGTGCACATTATCATTACTGAAAAACAGAAATGATTGTGTCATAGTGATAGCCAAAGAGCTTTCATCAAAAGGTTTCTCTGTATTTAGATCAGTTTGCTTCTTGCAGACCCACTAAAGGCTGAAGCAACCTATTTATTATATATGTGAAAAAAAAAAAAACTAAGGTAGGTAACCTACACCTACCTTGGCTTTTCTGCATTAAAAAAATGTTCGTAATCCCAGAAACGTACATTATAAACCTACAGGAACGATGATATTGAGCAAAGCGAGTAGATATCCTTAGAGGTTATTGTTTTTTCAGATAAAAAACCATGAATAGGATAAAAGATCTTGGTAAACGTCATTATTCTTCAAAACGCTACATGAACAAGATATATAGGTAATGCAAAGTGTAACTCTGTTTGCAAATCACACTCTTTGACAGCGGATTAAGCGCTGCCTTTTATGTCATTGAGAAATTGCCTAATGGAAAGGAATGAAGATCCACCATTCATCACAGCCTTCCTGGCCTTGTCTCCCATTTCCTGCACCCTCTTTCTCAACCCACCATCATCACTTTGCATCACCGATTTCACAGCTCTTGCTATCTCATCTGCCATTACAGGATCACCACCTATCCTGTGATCCGATCTCAGTTCTACTGCAAGTCCCAATTCCTTCACCATCCTAAATGCATTAAGCTGTTGTTCAGCATAGATAGGAAAAGTTACAATAGGGACACCAAACCACAAGCTCTCCAAGATGGAGTTCCATCCACAGTGAGATACAAAGCCTCCTATGGCCTTGTGAGCAAGGACCTCAACCTGTGCTGTCCATCCGCATATCATTCCTCGCCCATGCACCCTTTCCAAGAATCCATCAGGTAGCATCTCCTCCGGGTTCTTGAATTCAGTTGATGGTGGAACCCGTATGGACCACAGGAATTTGTCCCCACTTTGCTCGAGCCCAAGTGCTAGCTCTTTCACTTGGAGTGCGCTAAAGCTTCCCGATCCGCTTCCAAAGCAAAGAAACACCACGGATGATTGAGGTTGTTCATCGAGCCACTTCATGGTTTTGTGCCATTGAGCAAGGTCCAAATCCGGGTGAGGTAGACTCTTCAGGTTTAGCACTGGACCAACTGGGTAGACCGCAGGGGTTTGGTGATCATCAACATCACCAACAAAATACTCAACTGCATAAGCCTCAAGCTCAGCAAATGTATTCACGATTATACCTTTAGCATCTTTGAAGCGTTGACTTAGTTTCACATAACTTGTATAACCGCCATGCTCGTTAAACAAAGCAATAGGCAAGACTCGCGGTGAAACAGGATCAGCGATTCCTGGTATCAAGAGCTCATCATCAGAATCAGACATTTTATACGCGGAGGAGCTGATCTGTTGGTGGCGGTTGGGTAGATGCATCATCAGACCCAAAAATCCTGCGTTGGAAGTTAAGAAGATAAAGGAAGGGAGGCCTGCTTCATTGGCAATATCAATCATGGACACACAAAAGAAATCAATCACTAGCCCCGCAACCTGATGATGGGTGGTCGAATCAGCTGCGGATGACAAAATCTTAGAGACCATGTCTTTGACATGAGGTAGGCAACTCTCAATGAACTCACAGAAATAATATTCGGGGGATTTCAGGAGGATCTCCATGGGAGGAGGCTCCACTTCAGGGAGGTCAATGACTTGGATGCGAGGCTGTGAGGCGGTGAGTGATTTGACGTAGGAATCAATGAACAGAAGGGAAGCTGGCATCTTGATTAGGAGGAGGGTGATGAGTAATTGATCATCCTGGTCCAGTAGGCGCTTTGCGAATTCCAGGGTTGATACTAAGTGGCCAGCCCCAGGTGCGGGAACAAATATCAGCTCTGTTTTCTTCATAATCAGTTAATGCTGCTTGGTTTTCTTTCTTCTCTACTCTGCTGCTTATCTTTGTGTGTACTAATTGTGTTTTTTCGGTTCTCTGGGGTGGAGTGGAAATCCGATCGAACACAATACCAGCAAAGAATGGATTAAAAAGAAGAGAATGGCCGAGAAAAGCAGATGAGCTGTCACGAATTAAATGCAAATGGAAAGTAAGAATTAAAGGAAAAACTTACTAGTAGACAAACAAAAAAATATTTGTCAAAAAGCTCATTCGAAATTTCAAATCATCATGACATGATGAGGGCTCCACCTTGATGCCGTATGGATGGCGTAGAAAATGATGCAATTAGTGTATTCTTTTTTATATATTTTTTTTTGTCCGAGACCGAGGAGATACATCTATTAACTAGTTGTATGTCCGAGGAGAATTCTTCTCATGGAAGCAGTTTAGGAATATCTATGCTGGCTAATCTCTCATGCTTTCATCGGATGATCATGCGAGGCCGAAAATAGAAAACAAAAACATCAAAATCTTTTTTTGAAGGAGAACAATTAATGACTGAAAAAAAAAAGGATAAGGAAGGAATAGCAATATTGCTATGTCATCTAATTAAACTGCTACATATGTAGATTATTCTCAAAAAAGGAAAACTACTAGATCGCATGCATTGACCCCTTGCCAATGTTCGAGAACAATGTAACACAGCTATAAACGGATCACATGGATCAATTAATTAAAATCCCATCGATTCTCAATAGCTCTGTAGTAGTATTATCTTTTACATATAAAAAAGATATCAATCAAAATTCTCTTCAGATATCCTCATCCAGTTTTCCCTCAATATCCCCAATCTCTCGCCTGTACCACTCTTCTTCCTCGGGGGTTAGGGTTGGATCTTCCTTGATGTTAAAAAGAGTTCTAACTGATGACCGGAGATTGTAGGGCTACGGCCTCCTCCACCTCGAAGGTTACACCGTCTGAACTCTTGAGGGGGATTTTCTTGGAGGAGGAGGGTGACGACGACATGGTAATTGGTTTTGCTTGATTCTGGTATAAGTGGTTTTGAGAGACTAATCAATAATAATGTATGTAAACCTAAACAACTGCGAATATAGTTTGTGTGAGGGAGCTAGGGCTCGTTATATATATATAGACATAGTGTTTGCTACGCACGCTTGTGTCAAAAGGAATCGTTTTACAATTTCTAGTCGGTTTCGGATTATATTAGTTTGAGTTGGGCTGCGATTTACCGTCACAAGGTGTCTCTCTCCTTGTCGAGATTGGATTGCTATTGATGGACACTCTATTGGGCCGGTAAAGACTAACTAAGCAACTAATTAAAGGCGGTTGTATTATGTTCTTCAATTGTGGGCCTAACCGATATTTTGTCCATAAAGAATAGAATTATAAAAGGGTTTTTGGTACAGTTGGTACCCAACTTTCTTACGTTGGGTCAATCGTGTAACTACAACTTTTCTCGAGACATTTATATACCTCGAGTTTTAGCGGGTAGGTCAGTCATTTATTTGATTTGGATTAAAGACTTGTTTCATCCTTGTGTTAGGCGTTAAAGTTGGAATTCATCCTTCTGTTAGATTTTGACTTCTCTTCATCCTTTTGTTCCCCCTAGTTGGTCTATTTTGGTCCCTCTCGCCGGAATCCGGTGGAAAAGGTTGACGTGGCAAAGTTTTCGGCGCCACGTCAGCATATGTGGAAGCCACATGTCAGGCTGAACCAACAAATCGAACCAGCTCAACCCGACCGGTTCGTCCGACCCAAAAACTAATTTTCAAAATCCGGTGGTGGTCCGGAGTTTATCCATATTTTTTCTTTTTTTCCCTAAAATTAATTAAAAATTAATTTTTTTAATTAAATAATAACTTATAGTAATTAAATAATAACTTATAATAATTTAAATTCAAAAATAAAATAATAAATTATACTAATAAAATAATAACTTATAATAGTTTAATTTCAGTAAAAATTTTCATTGAATAAAATTTTTGCAAATATAAAATAATAACTTATACTAATTAAATTATAATTTATAATAAATTAATTTTTAAAATTTTTCTTATTGAATTAAAAATTTGTTCGAAAATAAAATGTAACAGCCCGGGTAAAAATTTGGAATTTTACCAGGACTGTAAAAGTCTTTTTACAGTGATTTACCGAATGAATTAATCTTGGATAATTAATTCAAGGTAAATCGGGTATCGTTTTTCGTAACCGAGGGTTTTCCCGCGCTTGAGATTTTTCTGTGGATTTTTCGGACCAAAGTTGGTATTTTTCGGGTCCCGAAATCCTCAGGAAAAATCACACCGGAAAGTAACTAAGGAGGTATCTGTTATTTTCTGGTCCGGACCGGAATCGCTCTGTAATGCAAACAAGCTGCATTATTGAAGCTTCACATGATGAATAGTAAAAAAAACAACAGTTTTAAAAGCAGGAATCAGGCGGAAGAAGGGGGGAGGAAGAGAAGAGGAAAAGAGAGAAAAGAAAGAAGAGAAAAAAAAAGAGGGAGAAAAAAAAAAAAGAAAGATGAAAGGAAAAAAAAGAGAGAGGAGAAATAAAAAAAAAAGAAACGAAAAAAAAAAGAAAAGGGGGAGAGGAGCTGCTGCAGCCAACCAATGCCGGTAACCACCTCCACCACACACCACTAGCCGACACCGCCACCACCGAGCCATCGCCACCATCTACCTATCTCTTTCTGCTCGCTCGCTCGCCCCACCGCCGCGCAGTGGAGACGAGATCAAAGCGCGTTGCCCGAGCCTCCGTCGCCTCCCCGTGCTGTCTCTCGCTCGCCGCAGCAAGTAGTCGCCGCCGCGCCCACAGGCACCAGCGACGTCGCAGCCGCCTCGCATCGCCTCGTCTGACGCGTCGCGCCGCTCGACCCCGCCTCATTCACGCCGCCACCGAGCTCACCAAGGTGAGCAGATCCTTGGGATGAAGATGACCCGTCAGCCCGAGTCCTTCACATCGCCAGGTCGAGGCACTGGGTCGGGTTGACCCGGATGTCCACCTGGGCTGAATGTGATGGCGGGCTTGGGTGTGGGTTTGGGTGTGGCTTGGACCCGTTGAGGTCTGGGCCTTGACCTTGGCTTAGTTTTGTAATCTGGGCTGGGTATTGGACTTGGGTTGCATAGTCTGGCCCAGTCCGAAATTTAAAAGAAAAGGGAATAAATTTGGAAAAAAAATATATATTCTTGAAAAAAAAGAGAGAAATTAAATGGAAATAATAATAATAAGGTTTATATAGCTGGAAAATAATTTTGAAAATAATATTTTGGAAAAATTATAAGGTATAAAATATGGAAAAAAATAATTATTATTTTGAGAAAAAAATAAATATGGGAAGAGTATTATCAAAGTAAGCATTATACCGGAATAATATCCGGGTATAAGTATGGTATTATTTTGACACCTCAAAATAAATGGTGAATTATGATGATAATGGGAATAACCCGGGGAGAGTATAAGCATACGTTATATTTTCAGGGAATTATGTTATACTAATTATATTTTTTGGAAAAGTATAATTATTTTACGTAAATAATTTTGAAAATGTATATATATATACCTCGAAAAGTATTTATGATGATTATAAATTTTGGGAAATGATAAATATCTTCATAAAAATATTTTGGAAAGAGTTTTAATTAAAGTATTAAATACCAAAGTAATAATCGGATATACGTACGGTACAATATTTTCGGTAAAAGATGATAATAAAGGATATGAACCGGGATGGGTTATTTCGCATTTTGGCATCATAGCATACCGATTATGTGCATTTATGTGAGTATGTTGTTTTGTCGTATAGGTTTGGATATCGGGCAGTTTCCCGAGGAACCAGCTTTGGACCGGTCACTGTCTTCAGAGTTGGGTAATCGGCTAAGGTGAGGATGGATAACCCTTGATATGTGCCTGTAATACTTTGTGTGTTTTGTTGTTTGATTGAACTATTGATATGGTTATTGTTGTTGTTGTTGTTGGACTGTGATATCGGTTCTGTGAATATTGTGTTGTAATTGATGTTGAACTGTTAATTGTGAATGATTGGTGTTATGAAATGTTGATGGTTTAGTCTGTGGATTAACCTGTGGCAATGGTAAGTTGAACAACTTGAGAAAATGAATATTGGAAATTGTGATGATAAATATTATTGTTGGATATTTGATGATACGGATTTGTTGATGTCGTTTCTGTGTGTGATTCTTTGATATTGTTCTGCTTGATTGAATTGTTGTGTGGACTATTATTGGTTTATTGGATACTATGTTGTAATTGATGTTGGATTGTGAGTAATTGATGCTATGAAACTGTTGACGGATTGGTTTGCTGTATAACTTGAGTTAATAGGAAGTTGGTTAATTGTTTGACTGTTTTGGATATTGGGATTGTTGTTAGTGGACTGTGTTGTGATTGGAAAATTGGGATAAACTGTGATATGAATAATTGGGAAAAAGGAAAATGGAAATTGGAAGTTGATTTGAGATGGTGATTTTATTGTCACGTGGTAAGTAGAGGTACGACCGGATGGTTTGAGACTGATTTGTGGTGGCCATGATCTGGGTTACTTGTGATGGGCATATTGATGCCGGTTTGATTGGGATGTTGATCCCTGAGATTGTGATTGGGATGTTGATCCCTGAGATTGTGATTGGGAAGTTGATCCCTGAGATTGTGATTGGGAAGTTGATCCCTGAGATTGCGATTGGGATGTTGATCCCTGAGATTGTTATTGGGATGTTGATCCCTGAGATTGTTATTGGGATGTTGATCCCTGAGATTTGATATTGGGATGTTGATCCCGGGTTCTTTTTGATCTGGCACCATAAACAGGTTGATAGCCTGGTACGACCTTAGCTTATCCGTGACGGGGCCAGAAAGATAAAATTGGAAACTGGATTTTTGTTTAAGTCTTTTTGGGTCTTGGACCAGTTTTGGGTCGAGTTTTTTTTGGGTCGTTTTATTTTGGCTGTTGAGCCTGTGTTTTCGACTTTGAGTAATTTATAGTGTTGCATATTGATCGTCTATCCATGGTTGTGAGCACTTCGGACTCACCCCTCACCTGCGGGCTTTCATCCCGTAGGATGAGTTATTTGTGGTTCAGGTTTGATGCATTCCAGATAGGCTGCAGCGTTATCCCTTGGACAGGACTTGGATCCACAGGTTGCATCAGTGTCGCATACAGTGTCCTTGTGAGTTATTAAGTCTTCAGCTGTGCATTATATTGCTATTGTTGGGCCATTGGGCCGGTTATGATGTTATTGTTGTTTTTATTTTGAGCTGTTGAGCCCGAGTTTCTGTTGTATACACTGTATGCTGGGCTTGGTTTGATTTGGTCGTCACAGTTCCGGCACGTGTTTACTGTGTACGGTAAATACGGGTCGGGGCGTTTCATTTTGGTAGCGGAGCGGGCGTTAGGTCTTGTTGGGCAGTCCTTGTGTGTTTGTTGTTCTTGTTTGCATAGTTCGCTCCATCTGTTTATTATTTTATATCATTTAGTTAGTGCATTATGGATCCAGTCAAGGGACGCCAGCTGTCGCAGGACATTCACATAAGAGGTAATTGATGCCATAAATAAGCAAAAATATAAATATTATTAATATTGCTAATATTAATATTACAAACATTAAAATTTCGTTATATTATAAAGAAAATGCATTCATCGCCTCGGCACGACGGTGACCCTGAAGCTGTTGGGGTCATTGTTGATGTTGACTTGGATGCTGTCGCTCCACGAGAACCACATGCTGCCTGTGTTGTTCTGGCCAGGAAGCTCGAACCCGTTTGCTTGAGGCAACCGGAGTGGGATGAGACCGTGATCGTCTTCAGGTTGCCATTGGGTCTCCGTGAGAAGAACCATGTTTGGCTTGTACTGGTTCTTCAGGTCCCTCAAGATACGCGAGAACTCCTGGGAACGCCTAGCGACTCCTCTGCAGTTCCACACTAGTAGTCGGGCCTTTGGCCAAGTTGCGGACAGACGAGTTACTCTGGGCATGCTTTGGGCAGTCATCGAGAGCTGGTAGTAGGTACCTTGCTCTAGGAAATGGCAAGTGGACTCTAGATTGAACTCCTGAAGTCTTTTGGAGATGAAGAACATGACGGAGTTTGCCGAGCCGTAGAAAAAGGTCCTCAGGGTGCCTTGGTGCTCTAGGAAGAATGTCTCTTCCATGGGAGTGATGAAGAATCTGGACGAGTAGAGCTCTTCGACAAAGATCAGACGGGGCATTCTGCCGAGCTCGTTTGTTAGTTCCTCCGGACGCTCGTTGATCATGCTGTAGGCTAGCCGGTTTCTTCTGCCTAGGTTGGCACCTTCAACGAAGAAGACGGATGAGGGAGCAGGCATGTTGTCTCGACGTGTGGTGTTTTGTTTTCTGAATGTTGTGGTTTTGGTTGCCTGGATGTTTTGTTTTCTCTTGGATGCTTTGTGGTTTTCGCTTTCCGTTGATTTGCCTTTTATAGAAAAAAAGTTTACCGTTTTGTTTTTCCAAGTTTAGACCCCACCTATCCCCGGGAAGGTCTAAAAGATTTTTCGGTGATGGGAAAAGCAGACTCCCTTCACAAAGCTCCAAATCATTTTCGATCTTCAAGATTTTGCTTTTTGAAAATTTTGCCGTTGCTTCATTTATCGCTTCGTTACTTTATATGTTTTTCGGGCTACAAATGCCAATGTTTTTCAGCTCTTTTCAATCTCACGATTTTCTAACGCCCTGGCTACCTTGGCGTTTCTTTTTATGGTTTTTCATTATTTCCTGCATCTTTTATCACATGCATTCATGACCGTTGTGGCTAGACTGATGGGGCCATACCTCGAGTAGAGCACATGTGCAACAAGCTTACACCTGTTTGGACATCGTGGAGGGATACGAGACTTGACAGACGTTTTTGGCTCATGCGAAATTTGTGAACGAGTGGGTACGTTTCTTTCGAGGGACACAGGACGTGCTCGTGATCATCGCCTTGCGAGTTAACGGACGTCTTTTTCACGAGGAAAACCGATGTCACCGTTAGCTGTGCGTTTTACGTTTCTCGGGATTGAGGATGTTACGACCGATCTAGAGCGGCGAACATGAAAACATGTTTTGTTTTAACTTCTTTATATTTTGGTTTTGTTAAACGAGTTTTGTTTTTAATCTCTTTATGTTTGATTTTATTTTTCCTTCTTGATGATTTTGTTTTGCTTTTAAATATTTTGCTTTTCTGTTGAACATGAGATTTTCATAACTGCGAAAAGAGTTTTGATTTGAAAGGAAAGCTTATTTTATTTTATAACAGTTTTACAACAGGAGAAGAAGTACTCTATGGAGCTACTTGCTTCTCTAGATCTTTTACAAGTTTTTGGACGTTTTTCATGTGAGGGAAGAGCTCCGCGCACGCCAGTTCTATCTGCATCACCGCCGAGCTGATCTTCTTCAGTGAGACATTCAGCTGCGTCAGTGTCTGCTGCGGAGTGCTGCTTTCAGCAGTTGCCTTGCCCTTCCTATCCTCAGCTTCTTTGGGAGCATGCTTCTTTCACCGTCTGCTGGAGACGACCATGTACTCTTTCAGGCCGATGATGTTTGTCTTGAACCGCTTCTTGGGAGGTTCTTCATCGGAGCTTGTTGGGAAAGCAGTGCCACCGATATAGCTGTTGTTCTCAGAGTCTGAGGAAGTTCGAGATCGAATTGGAGAGTCCATGACTCTGTGTGAGTTTGCCAGTCATGAGGTTTGGTTCTTATAGAGGATGAGATGTCGCTTAAGGGTATAAGCGGTATCTCGCGTTGAGTTTGGACACCTGGTTGAGTATACAAGAAGCTTATCGTGGTAGGACCCACGGATAAGACGGAATTTCGGGGACGAAATTCTTTTTAAGATGGGTAGAATGTAATAGCCCGGGTAAAAATTTGGATTTTTACCGGGACTGTAAAAGTCTTTTTTCAATGATTTACCGAATGAATTAATCTTGGGTAATTAATTCAAGGTAAATCGGGTATCGTTTTTTGTAACCGAGGGTTTTCCCGCGCTCGAGATTTTTCCGTGGATTTTTCAGACCAAAGTTGGTATTTTTCGGGTCCCGAAATCCTTAGGAAAAATCACACCGAAAAATAACTAAGGGGTATCAGTTATTTTCTGGTCCGGACCGGACTCGCTCCGTAATGCAGACAAGCTGCATTATTGAAGCTTCACATGATGAATAGTAAAAAAACAATATTTTTAAAAGCAGGAATTAGGCGGAAGAAGGGGGGAGGAAAAGAAGAGGAAAGAGAGAAAAGAAAGAAGAGAAAAAACAGAGGGAGAAAAAAAAAAGAGAAAGATAAAAGGAAAAAAAAAAGAAGAAGAAGAAAACGAAAAAAAAAAAAAGAG
>JAKUCV010007776.1:382252-400515 GCA_028386065.3 Turnera subulata | reverse complement strand
AAGAAAACGTAAAAAAAAAAAAGAGAAAAAAGTAAAAAAAAAAAGAAACGGAAAAAAAAGGGGGAGAGGAGCTGCCACAGCCAACCACCGCCGGCAACCACCTCCACCACACACCACTAGCCGACACCGCCACCACCGAGCCATCGCCACCATCTACCTATCTCTTTCTGCTCGCTCGCTCGCCCCACCGCCGCGCAGTGGAGACGAGATCAAAGCGCGTCGCCCGAGCCTCCGTCGCCTCCCCGTGCTGTCTCTCTCGCTCGCCGCAGCAAGTAGTCGCCGCCGCTCCCACAGGCACCAGCGACGTCGCAACCGCCTCGCATCGCCTCGTCTGACGCGTCGCGCCGCTCGACCCCGCCTCGTTCACGCCGCCGCCGAGCTCACCAAGGTGAGTAGAACCTTGGGATGAAGATGACCCGACGGCCCGAGCCCTTCACATCGCCGGGTCGAGGCGCTGGGTCGGGTGGACCCGGATGTCCACCTGGGCTGAATGTGATGGCGGGCTTGGGTGTGGCTTGGACCCGTTGAGGTCTGGGACTTGACCTTGGCTTAGTTTTGTAATCTGGGCTAGGTATTGGACTTGGGTTCCATAGTCTAGCCCAGTCCCAAATTTAAAAGAAAAGGGAAAAAATTTGGAAAAATAATATATATTCTGGAAAAAAAAGAGAGAAATTAAATGGAAATAATAATAATAAGGTTTATATAGTTGGAAAATAATTTTAAAATAATATTTTGGAAAAAGTATAAGGTATAAAATATGAAAAAAAATAATTATTATTTTGAGAAAAAAAAACATGGGAAGAGTATTATCAAAGTAAGCATTATACCGGAATAATATCCGGGTATAAGTATGGTATTATTTTGACACCTCAAAATAAATGGTGAATTATGATGATAATGGGAATAACCCGGGGAGAGTATAAGCATACGTTATATTTTCAGGGAATTATGTTATAGTAATTATATTGTGGAAAAGTATAATTATTTTACGTAAATAATTTTGAATATATATATATATATATACCTCGAAAAGATGATAATAAAGGATATGAACCGGGATGGGTTATTTCGCATTTTGGCATCATAGCATACCGATTATGTGCATTTATGTGAGTATGTTGTTTTGTCGTATAGGTTTGGATATCAGGCAGTTTCCCGAGGAACCGGCTTTGGACCGGTCACTGTCTTCAGAGTTGGGTAATCGGCTAAGGTGAGGATGGATAACCCTTGATATGTGCCTGTAATACTTTGTGTGTTTTGTTGTTTGATTGAACTGTTGATATGGTTATTGTTGTTGTTGTTGTTGGACTGCGATATCGGTTCTGTGAATATTGTGTTGTAATTGATGTTGAACTGTTAATTGTGAATGATTGGTGTTATGAAATGTTGATGGTTTAGTTTGTGGATTAACCTGTGACAATGGTAAGTTGAACAACTTGAGAAAATGAATATTGGAAATTGTGATGATAAATATTATTGTTGGATATTTGATGATACGGATTTGTTGATCTCATTTCTGTGTGTGATTCTTTGATATTGTTCTGCTTGATTGAATTGTTGTGTGGACTATTATTGATTTATTAGATACTGTGTTGTAATTGATGTTGGATTGTGAGTAATTGATGCTATGAAACTGTTGACGGATTGGTCTGTTGTATAACTTGAATTAATAGGAAGTTGCTTCTATTCCGATTCTTTTAGTTTAGGTGGTTAAATTGGTTTGACCAAATGTTCAAATCGTGAAAAATTAATTAACCCATTTGCAAAAGCAAAATTTTGTCCCAATCTCCTACCCTGAATATTTTAAAGTGTACCAATCGTGTAATTCAGACAGTTACTTGAACAAGCATACCGCGCATGTCATATTGCAAGTGGAGCTACACGGATTTGCCACGCGTCACACTGCCAAACTTCCCAAACTTCATAGTAGTATTTTTAGCTCGATTTTTTTTTGTTCGGGATAAGAGAGGTAATTAAGGGCCATGTTTCCATAATAATAATTGATGTGGGGGGTCTAAATGTTGTGAGATTTTTTTTCTAGGCCCGCCATTATTCTTAATAGACTCTACCAGCTCGGTGCTATTCGGGCGAAGCAGTTTTAAATCTTAATTAGGGTCTTTGCTAACTAATCTCTCTTCAGATTATTAATGCATGATTTGAGGACAAAAACAGAAAAAAAATAAAATAAAATTACAGACAGTATATATGTAACAAAATCTTTTATTCAGGATTGAGGAAGAAGAGGAACAATTATGATTGAGAAGAAGGATAAAGAAGGAATAGCCATACTGCTATATATTAAACTATAGGATTATTCTTTTTTTTTTTTTAAAAAACTACTATATCGCATTGATCCCTTGCCAATGTTAGAGAACAAGTAATACAACTATAGCATCGATTGGGTTTATTAAAAAACCCATTGATTCTATCGAATGATCCGCTCTTCTTACTGGCCTCGGGGTGTGAAATCGTTGTTGATGTTAAATAAATCCATAATCTGTTCAACAGACTTTCCCTTAATCATGTTCGCGATTACTTGGCAAGTCAAGTCAAGTAAGCTCTTAATTTGGAGATCGTTGGCCGCGAGGATGAGGTCAAACAGAGTATTCTGGTCCACTTTCACAAACTCACCTCTCCAATCCTTGGAGGCGTCCATATCTTCTTGCTCGAGGTTTTTCTTGAGGTATTCGATGACTTTGGCCAGGATGTCCCCCGTAATAATCCTCTTCTCGCCTGGCACCTTAATCACTCCTCCGTTGTCGGCGGGACCCTCTTTCATGATTTTCTCGATGACCGGAGATTGCAGGGCTACGGCCTCCTCCACCTCGAAGGTTACACCGTCTGCGCTCTCGAGGGTGATTTTCTTGGAGGAGGAGGGTGACGACATGGTAATTGGTTTTGCTTGATTCTGTGTTATAAGTGGTTTTGAGAGACTAATAAGTAATAATGTATGTATAGCGAAACCTAAACAACTGCGAATTGAATATAATTTGTGTGGGGGAGCTATAAGGCTCGTTTATATATATAGACATAGACATAGTGTTTGCTACGTACGCTTCTGTCGAAAGGAATCGTTTTATAATTTCTAGTCGGTTTGGGATTATATTAAGTTGGGTTGGGCTGTGATTTACCGTTCTCTCCCTGTCGAGATTGGATCGCTATTGATTGATGGATGGAGATCACTCTATTAGGCCGGTAAAGATTAACTAAGCAACTAATTAAAGGCGGTTGTATTATGTTCTTTGCCAGTTTGATGTCTATTGCGGGCCTGACCGATACTTCTGTCCATAAAGAATAAAATTATATGTAATCTAATGCTGGTATGAAGCTAAGAAGAGCTTTACTTAGTGAGCACGGCAATGTCTAACTTTGAAACATCAAGGACACGATGCAGGTCGGTTGCATCAATCCCAACCAACATTTACCCAAGAATTACTTTCTCTGTGGCTTTAAAGACCAGTGAAACAAATATTACACGTTAAATTGGTGTCTTAACAAGTTTTCAATTTATTGTTTTAGTGAATTAGATCTGAACACACCTAATTTAATTAGGAACTTGTTGTTAATTTTCCAGGAAAGCTGACGAGCACAAGCTATAGGGGTCGCAATACGAGCATTATATCTGAACTGGAAATAATTAATGAGGTTAATTTGCTAGAATATGTATTGATAGCTGGCAAAATATTGCACGGTAAAACACACTATTTCTTCTCTAAAGAACGGAGAGGAGTTATGCAATGCTATTAAAGGTCGTAGTAACTATCTTCATGAAGTGGCTCAATTCTCAGTCCTCACTACGTTCAAAAATTCCATCGCACGTTCCTTCAAAGTTAAAATGGGTCAGTGTGTTGCTGATATAATGGTGATGGAAGCCCAGCCAGGGGTAAGGATGGGAGCTTACGAATCTGTAAAGGCAAGGGTTGAGGATGACTCGAGTTCTTCGGGGAAGTGTGAATTCTCTTCTAAAGAAAATTCCGGGAGTGTAGCCGTCGGAAAGGTGACGCCGGAGCTGTCTGATCCTTTTGATATTGGGGATACCATCCGGTATCTTGAAAAAGGAAAAGGAATTATGGAAGATGTCACTTCCAATGTTCCACGCATAAATGTTTTGGCGCGTGGGGATAGTCTGGGTCTGGGACGCCCAAGCAGGGAGGCTTCCAAGGAAGAGAATAATGAAGTGGTATGTCATATGTCCCCTCAGGCTCTACCTCCCATGTTGTTGGCAGCTGGAGGCACGAAAGGTGATGACAAGTCAGTCGACAAGTCAGCTGGAGGCACGAAAGATGGGGCTTCTGTTGAGAACAGGGTTGAAGGTTCTTCCTTTACTCAGCCGGATACGACATCGGAGGATGAGGAAAATATTGAGTTATCCTTAAAGGTACTGGAAAGGAAATTTGGAGCTTTACTGGATAAAGCTGGTCCGAAGAGGAAAACTCGATATAGAAAGCCTAAGAAATTCAAGAAAATCCTGTCTGGTGGAAGAGGATTGAGACCAACCGTGACGGGGGACAATTCCACTCCGGATGGTGATTTTCTTGCGGGGAATGCTCGCGTGAACGTGACTGGGGCCTCTTCTTATTCTTCTCCCTCTGTCCACGTTGATGAGGTGAGGGAGACTATGTTGATTGGGGAGAAATTGGGTTTAAGCATCGAAGGTGAGCAGGGGGAGATAGCCCAGGTTATTGAGGCTTTGATTACAAAGGAGAAAGCGGATTGGGAGGCTGCTAATGCTACCTCATAAGGTGCCAGAATGCAGGGATGGTGAGAAGGAAGGAGCAGAATGGGTAGATTTGTGAACGTTTTGAATTGTCTCAGTTTTGAGAAGCAAAAGACAGATGGGAGTTGGTTACAATTGTTTATGCGAACTTGGTCTTGTCTGTGTGAAACAAAGTGTGAAGGTTGAAGTCTTTTAAATATTTGAAGTTGCTCTTCAAATATCAAGAAGCTCAAAAGAAAGGATTGGGATTTCGTCAGAAGCAGTGGAAAGGAATATTGAGGTTCTTATCTTTCTCAATTGCCTTCTGCACTTATTTCGTCTGGATTGTGATGGAGTTTAGAACCATGGTTTGGGTTTCTTGATATCACTTATCTACAAGATTATCTTGGATCAAGACTAAGTAATCTTTATGCCCATAAAGAGTTAGGATTTCTTTTATTTTGTGTGATAAGCTTGAAACCTCGCCAGGATGGATGTCCTCTTGGTTGGGAATTCTCTTGTTTTGTGTCTATCCTTTAGCTGTTAAGGTGTTGGATCTTGTATGTGCTCCTTTGCAGTATGGGTCAGCTCTTTGTTGACCCCTTTGCTCTTTTGTATTTCTTGTAAGCCTTCATGAGTTTTTTTAATACAAATCGTTTATATATAAAAAAAAAACTATCTTCATGAAGTAACACAATTGTTATGATAATTAATAAGCAAAGAAATCATGAGAAGCCGAATGGCTCAGCGTTCATGTATAAATACCCTGCCCCCAGCTGCTTGTTTTAGTATCAAAAAAAAAAGCTGCTTCTTTAATTAATACTCATTCACTTGCCTAACTAATCTCACAAACTGTACCCCGCAAAAATGTTTATGATCTTAAGCTCTTTCTTCTTGTTCCTTAATTTCTATTTTCTTGGCTTGTAACTTGGCCGGCCAGGCCATGGCAAGGCCCTTGATCTCAAGCACCACCCCTAACCTTATGAGCCGATTAATTAGCTAAAGCAAACTCGGAGAATTATTCTCTGTCCCTACATCAAAAACCAATTGATTCTCACGCAGCCATCCCTCTTCTTCCGTTGTTAAAGAAAGTTCTAATCTCTTCAGCAGACTTTCCCTTAATCATGCCCGAGACTACTTAGCTAGTCAAGTCTTGTAAGCTCTTAATTTGGAGATCGTTGGCTGCGAGAAGGAAGCCAAAGAGGGTGGTGTCCACACTCACAAACTCACCTCTCCACCCCTTGAAGGCGCCATAATAGGTGATGGCATCCATATCTTCTTCCTCGAGGCTGTGTACGTCTTGAGGTATTCGATGACCTTGGCTAGGATGTCGCCCTTAATCCCCTTCTGGCTTGGCACCTTAATCGCTCCTTCGTTGTAGGCGAGACCCTCTTGGTTGTTGGGATTTGGGCTGCAATTGGACTTGGCCCAAAATAGACTTTGGCTTGAAGAAAAAGTAGCACAATTAATTTTGTTTGGAGTGCCCTCCAAGTAGTAGCTCTTTAGCTATTATAAATAGGAGGTATTATAAATAGGAGGTTTTGGGTTCGTTTTTTGTAGAGCTGCAGAGTAGTCGTGGGTGTGCTGCTAGAGTAGAAAAAGAATAGAGAAAAGTCTTAGGACTTGAGAGATGTATTTTCTTGGGAGGTTTTATATACTAATATTTTAATATTAGTGAAGAATTGAAGTTCGTGGACGTAGGCAAATTTAAGGCCCAACCAGATTAAATTCTTTGTGTCCTGTTTTATTTTCCGCGAATCTTTTGCACAATAATTTTCCAGGAAAGCTGTCGAGCACAAGCTATAGGGGTCGCAATACGACCACTATATCTGAACTGGAAATAATTAATGAGGTTAATTTGCTAGAATGTGTAGTGATAGCTGGCAAAATATTGCACGGTAAAACACACTATTTCTTCTCTAAAGAACGGAGAGGAGTTGTGCAATGCTATTAAAGGTCGTAATAACTATCTTCATGAAGTAACACAGTTGTTATGATAGTCTCTCCTTTGCCTCCTCACCTTTCAATATGCCCCTAACCTCCAGATAATTAATAAGCAAAGAAATCATGAGAAGCCGAATGGCTCAACGTTCATGTATAAATACCCTGCCCCCAGCTGCTTGTTTTAGTATAAAAAAAAAAAAACTGCTTCTTTAATTAGTACTCATTCACTTGCCTAACTAATCTCACAAACTGTACCCCGCAAAAATGTTTAGTGATCTTAAGCTCTTTCTTCTTGTTCCTTAATTTCTTGGCTTGTAACTTGGCCTGCCAGGCCATGGCAAGGCCCTTGATCTCAAGCACCACCCCTAACCTTATGAGCCGATTAATTAATTAGCTAAAGCAAACTCGGAGAATTATTTTCTGTCCCTACTCGATCGGGAAGCAGTTTTAACTCTCATACTCTTAGGTGAAATTTTTGAATTAGATCGTGCTACTTTAAAATCCGACGGTGTTTTTCGTAGCAGTTGATCGGATTATTGTGCTTGATTCGCGGCATAATATATGTAACAAAATCTTTTATGAATGATTGAGTTAGAAGAAGAACAGTTGTTGATGATTGAAAAGAAAGGATAAAAGAAGGAATAACAACTTTGCCAGAAAAAGAAAAAGAAAAACTACTAGATTGCATTGACTCCTTGCCAATGATTGAGAACAATGTAACACAACTATAAACGGGATCAACTATATTGATATGTTGATCCCATTGATTATTCGTCCCAATATATATAACACTATATATTATTGTTTATAAGAAAAGATATTAATCATTAGCCTCATCAAAAACCAATTGATTCTCACGCAGCCATCCCTCTTCTTCCGTTGTTAAAGAAAGTTCTAATCTCTTCAGCAGACTTTCCCTTAATCATGCCCGAGACTACTTAGCAAACTCACCTCTCCACCCCTTGAAGGCGCCATAGGTGATGGCATCCATATCTTCTTCCTCGAGGACGTCTTGAGGTATTCGATGACCTTGGCTAGGATGTCGCCCTTAATCCCCTTCTGGCTTACCACCTTAATCGCTCCTTCGTTGTCGGCGAGACCCTCTTCGATGATTTTCTTGATGACTGGAGATTGTAGGGCTACGGCCTCCTCCACTTCGAAGGTTACATCGTCTGAACTCTTGAGGGTAATTGGTTTTGCTTTATTCTATAAGAGGTTTTGAGCGACTAATAAGTAGTAATATATGTGTAGGAAACCCGGCTAAAACTCAATATAGTTGTGTGTGTGTGTGGGTGGGGGGGGGGGGGGGGCAATGTCTTCATCATTGATATACATTTTTTCTCTTTGTATTATTTATACATCACATGCTCTAAAACATAAATGAACTCCTATAACTTAGGTCATTTCTTAAATAAGTTTTATAACTCTAAAAATCTTCAATTAAGTCCTATTTCTTTCATTATATTTTTTTTTATGAATATTTCTTTCATTATATTCAACTATAGGATTATTTTTTTTAAAAAAAAACTACTACATCGTATTAAACACAACTATATCGCATTTACCGTCACAAGGTCTCTTCGAATTATTATGCATGATTTGAGGCCGAAAATAGAAAAAAAAAAAAAACACAGACAGTATATATGTAATAAAATCTTTTATTCGGGATTGAGGAAGAAGAAGAACAATTATGATTGAGAAAAAGGATAAAGAAGGAATAGCCAAACTGCTATATTATATTAAACTATAGGATTATTCTTTTTTTTAAAAAAAAAAACTACTAGATCGCATTGATCCCTTGGCAATGTTAGAGAACAAGTAACACAACTATAGACGGATCAACATCGATTAGTTCCTCAAAAAAAAAAACATCGATTAGTTAATTATATCCTCATCGATTGGGCTCAAAAACCCATTGGATTCTATCGAATGATCCGCCCTGGCATCGGGTTGTTTGATGTTGAATAAAGTTCTAATCTCTTCAGCAGACTTTCCCTTAATCATGTCCGCGATTACTCCGCAAGTCAAGTCAAGTAAGCTCTTAATTTGGAGATCGTTGGCCGCGAGGATGAGGTCAAACAGAGTATTCTGGTCCACCTTCACAAACTCACGTCTCCACTCCTTGGAGGCGTCCATATCTTCTTCCACGAGGATGAAGTCAGAGAGAGTATTCTGGTCCACATTCACAAACTCACGACTGCACTCCTGGGAGGCGGCGTCATAATAGGTGATGCCCTCCTTATCTTCTTCCTCGAGGTGTTTCTCACGACTGCACTCCTTGGAGGCGGCGTCGATGGCGTCCATATCTTCTTCCTCGAGGTGTTTCTTGAGGTATTCGATGACCTTGGCCAGGATGTCGCCCTTGAGGTGCCTGCTTGGCACCTTAATCACTCCTCCGTTGTCGGCGGGACCCTCTTTCATGATTTTCTCGATGGCCGGAGATTGCAGGGCTACGGCCTCCTCCACCTCGAAGGTTACACCGTCTGAGCTCTCGAGGGTGATTTTCTTGGAGGAGGGTGACGACATGGTAATTGGTTTTGCTTGATTCTAGTATAAGTGGTTTTGAGAGACTAATTAATAATGTATGTATAGCGAAACCTAACAACTGCTAATATAGTTTGTGTGGGGGAGCTTATATATAGAGAGACATATAGTGTTTGCTACGTACGCTTGTGTCAAAAGGAATCGCTTTACAATTTCTAGTCGGTTTCGGATTATATTAGTAGTTTGAGTTGGTCTGTGATTTACCGTCACAGGTGTCTCTCTCCCTGTCGAGAATGGATTGCTATTGATTGATGGATGGAGATCACTCTATTGGGCGGTTGTATTATGTTCTTCAATTGTGGGCCTGACCGATACTTTGTCCATTAAGAATAGAATTATATAATCTAATGCTGGTATTGAGCTAAGAGCTTTTCTTAGTGAGCACGACAATGTCTTCCTCAGAAAAGAAAATTAACTTTGAAACATCAAGGGCACGATGCAGGTCGGTTGCACCAACAGCGTGAATCAATCCCACCCAACATTTTTACCAAATAATTACTTTCTTTGTGGCTTTCATGATCTCTGTTACTGTTAGTGTGGTCGCAGAAACTGATCAGACTCAATTATAAAATATACACTAAAGGGAGTTACAACGGATTGATGAGATGTTACTAAAGGGCGTAATAACTCGTTTTATGGAAGTATAACAATGGTTATGATAGTCTCTGCATTGCCTCTTCACCTTTCCATATGCCCGTAACCTCCAGATAATTAATAAGGAACAAATCATAAGAAGCAGATATATAGTTCATGCAACGTTTATATACCTCCAGCTGCGCTTGTGAAACTAGTACTCATTCACTTGCCTAACTAATCTCCCAAACTCTCACCCGTAAAAATGTTTAGTGATCTCAAGCTCTTTCTTACTGTTGCTTTCTTGGCTTGTAACTTGGCCTGCCAGGCCAAGGCACGGCCCTTGATCTCAAGCACCACCCCCAACCTTATGATCAGCCGATTGAAATTAGATGAAGAGACCCCGAATTGCTGGGAATCTTTGAGCCAACTACAAGCATGCACCGGTGAAATCATTGTTTTCTTCCTCAATGGAGAGACTCAGCTCGGCCATGGCTGTTGCCAAGCTTTGACCACGATTGGCTTACATTGCTGGCCTAACATGTTGGGTACACTGGGTTTTACCCCCGAAGAAAGCCAAACACTTGAAGGCTACTGCGAAAAAGCCGAGCGTGAGGATGTTTCTTCCCCTTCCCCTCCAAAGGGTATGGTGCCTAACAATTTTGTTTTAGAGCATAGTCTATTTCCTTGAGTACAATAATTTGTCACAAGCCACACGAACAATAAGAATAATACAATACTCGTGCAGACTTGGAACAGTGTAAGTTATTTAACTTATGGTGCATATTGTTTACCTAAATTAGGCATTGGAGGTTAATTATGTTTAATGCTCTCGTGTGTGGTCGTCTATTGTTGTCGCTCCTTAACGTTAATTAATTAGATCCTTTTCCAATTGACTTTAATCTCAAAGCAACAGAAAAAGAAAGGAGTTGATGGTCATTTATTTTTTTGACAATTATGGATATATTTGATCTTTTCTGCTCTGGAACCAATGCAAATGTGTTTATGGCCTTTTTATGACCAGAAACCATAAAATTTACATACATATAGATATCATTCTCAAGGTTCATAAACTGAGTAAATTTTTTTTTCCAACATTGATCTGCTCCCAGCGCGCGATTGCTATAATAAAAAGTGCAATGCATGCTACATTAATCAGAGTATATACGAAAAAAATAAAAGAAGATATCGCCAATTAAGGAAGGGTACGTGGATTCGAGAGTGGGTGGATTCGAGAGTGTCTCCAGTCTTCTCAACTCGCAATCCTCATTAATGGATCACCCTCAAACCAGTTGACCATGCATAAGGGTTTAAAGCAAGGGGACCCCTCTCCCCCTTCCTCTTTCTGATTGCCGCTGAAAGGCTTCGAGTCATGATCAATAAAGCAATCAGGTGTGGCCTTGTGGAAGACTTATCTATTCATGGCATTCCTGCGAATATTATCCAATTCGCAGATGATACACTATTATTTGCAAAAGCCCAGGAACCCTCCTTACTAAATCTGAAGAGAGTCCTCAGATGTTTTGAAATGATGTCAGGATTACGGATTAATTTTTTCAAAAGCAGCCTGACGGGGATTAATTTGACAATGTAGAAGCAAACCATATCGCTGATTTGTTGTGGTGCAGACATGAGAAACTCCCCTTTAAATACCTAGGGCTTCCCCTAAGTGCAAATATGAAGAAGGTTGCTAGTTGGAATCCTGTTATTGAAAAGTTTCAAAAAAGATTGCGTTCCTGGAAATCTCGTTTTTTATCCTTTGCAGGTAGAGTCCTGATGATAAAGTCCATCCTATCGTCTCTGCCCCTATATTTCATGTCCATGTTCAGGCTTCCTGCTGCAGTAAATAAAAAATTGGAGCAATTACAACGAAGATTCCTATGGAGTGGGTGTGCTGCAAAAGGAAAAATTTGTTGGATCGCTTGGCACAAGATCGCTAGACCCAAAGATTTTGGTGGCCTCGGAATTGACCCTCTCATCATAAAAAACAATAGCTTGTGCTTCAAATGGTTTTGGAGGTTTATCCAAAATCAAGAGTCAGAGTGGGCAAGGCTCATCAAAGCAAAGTGCATGGTAGTGTCTGGGAATTTTGAACCATCCTTTTCTCCTAGGAAGATGTCAACTCTCTGGAGAGATATCATTAAATGCTCGCATGATGATAAGCTTTCCAGCGCATATAAAAGTTGGTGCAGGGGCGAATATCTCCTTTTGGCACGACAACTGGTGTGGTCTGGGCATCCTAAAATTCAAATTCCAGAGACTCTTCACCACTTCTTCTCACCAGGATGTCTCTCTTTGCGCGGCTGCTGCTTTTGTTCCTCTGTCACATTCAACGTGTTTTTGGAGAAGAAACCTCTATGACTGGGAAGTGGACGAGTGTAGATGTCTAGATGAGGAGTTACTTAAGATCGTCTTGGTCCCTGGAAGGTTAGACAAATGGGTTTGGGCTGATGAGAAGTTCCCAAGCTATTCGGTTAAAGAGGGACGCGCATTCATTTTCAAATCTACCCTAGCCTACAACAAACCTTCAAACGTCTGGCTCAAGCTAGCCCCCCTAAAATCGAATGTTTTCTCTGGCAGATTGTAAACAGTGGCATTGCTGTAAAGGAAAATCTCTTGCGTAGAGGTATAATCAGTGCTGATCATGCTTTATGCCCTCTATGCAATACATCCTTGGAATCCTCTTCCCACCTTCTTTTCCATTGCAACTATTCATGGAGGTTCTGGCAGAGTATATGTTCGTGGTGGGGTGTTGTTTGGACAGCTCCTTCCTCTGTTCAAGTATGGCTGTCTCAGTGGCCAAGTTTAGAGGACTCTTCTTCCAGGAGGTGTACTTGGATGTTGATCGGTCTTGCCACCCTATGGTCAATATGGACGTATCGAAACAAGCTGGTCTTCAACGGCGAGACCATTCATTGGGACTCTGCATTTGATGTCACTATTGCTAGATTATCATGGTGGATGAAAGCTCTACAACCGGATTTCCCTTACAATCATTATAACATCCTATCCTCTGTGCATACGTTGAAACAATGGAGAGGAGTGTTAAGAAAATTTGATTAAGTTTGTCCCTGCACTGTCTTCTTTATGTATTCTGTCTAGTTTTATTGTTCTCTTTATGTAACCTTTTCAGTGTCTCCCCTTCATTGCTTGTTATTCCTGTCGTGGTTCTAGCGGCCAGCACTATGTCATTGCCTCAATGACTTCTTTTTGTATCATATTTTCTTGATGAATAAAAACCTGGATTAGCATCAAAAAAAATTAATCAGAGTATATACGAAAAAAAATAAAAGAAGATATCGCCAATTAAGGAAGAGTACGTAGCTATTTGGGATTGGACATATATATAGTCATAGGCAGTGTTGTGAAATATGAACACAAAAATACATATAAAGGCGAAAATATAAAACAGATACGGAAGGTGAATATGGATCAATCAAAAGCCCATCGGTTCTCTTCATCTTCAATCTCTTCTTCATCCTCAATAGGCTCAAAAGCCCATTGATTCTCCCGAATCTGCTCTTCGTCCTGGGGGGTCAGATGATCTGACTTGATGTTAAAGCATTTGCAAATCTCATGAGGAGGCAATCCCTTGATCATGTAGGGACAAAAAGCTTCTTTCTGCACTGGTACATTGCTTCTTGCACTGTGTGGTGATGTGGAGTAGACAAGGCTGTGAATATAATAACTGCAGATGCTTCAAGGCGTGCTGCTAATGTCACTTTCCTTAAGACAATATTTGCCACCACCACTTACTCTAAAGTCGGTATGCAACGGTGTTTTGCAAATTTGCCTCGGAGATACAATGAAGCCCCTGGTTGAAGATGTCTTGCATAAACACCACAACACTTGATCACTTTCCGAATGTAAGCAGAATATCTATTTTATATGATAACCTCTGCAGTGGTATACCATATAAAAGGCAAAGTATTTTATTTGGTGGGAGAGAGAAGAAAATAGAAAAAGTAAGTGAACTAGTTGGAGAGAAAAGAGGGAAACTAAAACACAATTTGTTTTGTACGTTTGGATACTTTCTGATGTCTGGAAATGAGAATGAGTGGCCTATTTATAGGACTTCCTGTGTCTTTTCCAAAAGACACATTTAATCCAAAAGTTACAGCCATATTCAAACTTAAATTTGTGTCTTTTCCAAAAGACACAATACAAAAGGATGTAACTGTTCATTTTTAAACTCATTTCCAGTAGACGCCTTTTACACCAAATGGTACAAATATAATTCCTCTTATATTATAAAAATCCTCCAACATTCCCCCACCATTTTTATAATACCTTGCAATTCGATAGTTCTGGAAATCTTATGCATAAATGAAAATGTCGGTGAGACTTGAATTTTCACTTAATGAATCGTGTATCGCCAATCGGAATTGTTAGTAGACTATGCTTTGAACTAACATCTTCCATATTGACTGGTTGGACCACATATCCACACACAAGATTTCTCATCCAGAAATGTGATCTTAATAGCCGACACGTTAAAGGCCTTGTGTCTTGTATCTGTTCATGAGTGCTGTTAGAGTTCAAGCCACAAAACTCCTAGAGGCGGCCATACTTCCACTCACATAGGTAGTCTCTATATCCTTAGTGTTCCCGTTATAAACACTTTCGCAAATACATGCCATAGAGATCTATTAAGAGCATAAGCTCACCCTTTCTCTTGTCCTAACGGGTACCAAGCACTCTTATCTTGGGATGGAATTTAAAGTGAGTGCTTGCCAGTCATCCTAATAGTGTACTTTGACTCATTGAACTCAAGATTTGATGTTTTATCAAACGTTGAGTCGAGGTTCCACTATTGGTGACCTATAGAAATTGGCTTGAGACCCATCCCATTAGAGGTCTTACTTACCTTATCTCTGGTAAGTCCTTTTGTAAAAGCATCTGCCAAGTTTTGTTGTGACCTCACAAAATCAATGGTGATCACCGAATTTCTTATCAATTCTTGTACATAGCTATGTCTTAATCCGATATGTCTAGATTTTCCATTGTAAACTTGGCTATATGCTTTAGACAATGTGGCCTGACTGTCACAATGTATTGATATGGGAGAAATTGGTTTGGGCCACAGCGGAATCTCATAAAGTAAATCTTTTAACCATTCCGCTTCTTTGCTAGCAGATGTTAAGGCCACAAATTCAGATGCCATAGTGGAGTCTGTGCAAAGAGTTTGCTTTTTAGAGCTCCAAGATATTGCACCCCCACCAAGCATGAAGATCCATCCAGTTACAGATGAATAATCATCTTTATTAGAAATCCAACTAGCATCTGAAAATCCTTCTAACACCGAAGGATATCCGGTATAGCATATACCATAGTTCATAGTTCGTTTTAAGTACCTTAAAACTCTATGAACTGCCTGCCAATGTTGCTTACCCGGATTGCTAGTAAATCTGCTTAGCTTTCCAACGGCAAATGCAATGTCTGGCCTTGTACAGGTCATTGCATACATCAAGCAGCCTATAACCTTTGAATATTCCAGTTGTGCTACCGGACTTCCTTGATTTTTAGCCAACTTCAAGTTTGGATCAAATGGAGTAGATACCGGAGAACTCTCCAGTTTCTCAAACTTGTTGAGTATTTTCTCAATGTAATGGGATTGCGACAATGTAATCCCATTACTACTCCTTATAATCTTTATACCAAGAATTACATTTGCTTCTCCCATATCTTTCATATCAAAATTTTCTGACAAGTACTTCTTGGTATTCTCAACTTGATCCATGTCCGTGCCAAATATAAGCATGTCATCTACGTATAAGCAAATAATCACACCTTTTCCATCTTTGAATTTGCTATATACGCATTTATCAGATGTGTTAATCTTGTAACCATCTGCAAGCACAACCTCATCAAACTTTTGATGCCATTGCTTAGGTGCTTGTTTAAGTCCATACAAGGACTTCTCAAGTTTACAAACCTTATGTTCTTGTCCTTGTAGGACAAAACCTTCTGGTTGTTCCATGTAAACTTCCTCATCCAATTCACCATTCAAGAATGCTGTTTTAACATCCATCTGGTGAATAACCAGGTTATGTATTGATGCAAGTGCAATCAATAATCTTATTGTAGCAATTCTTGCTACTGGCGAATAGGTATCAAAATAATCTACTCCTTCTTTCTGAGTAAATCCTTTCGCCACCAACCTGGCTTTGAACTTATCAATAGTTCCATCAACCTTCATTTTCCTTTTGAAAATCCATTTGCATCCAATCGGTTTGGAGCCTGGTGGTAGGTCTACTAATTTCCAAGTTTTGTTACCCATTATAGAATCCATTTCATCTTGGATTGCTTCTTTCCAGAAGGCTGCATCCTGTGACTTCATAGCTTCACTATAAGTCTTAGGATCTTCTTCTATATTGTAACAAAATGGTACATGATTTTCAGTACCTTCTTTTATACCTTCAACTAGGTAATAAAAGTCCGATGACTGTGTAGTTCTTTTAACTCTTTTGCTCCTTCTTTGCTCAAGTGCATCACTTAAGTCTTCCTTTGTATTTGAGTTTGGAATGTCAAGTGGAGATGCTATAGATTTTTGAATGGAATTGAATCTTGTCTCATCAAATAAGGCATCCCTTGATTCAATAACAGTATTAATTGTTATTGCATCATTAGGTTCTATAACCATGAACCTATAAGCCTTACTATGATGTGCATATCCTATGAATATGCATTCAATTCCTCTTTCGCCCAATTTTCTTTTCTTAGGCTCAGGAACTCTCACAATTGCTCTGCATCCCCAAACTCTTAGATGACTAAGATTTGGTTTTCTTTTGTTCCAAAACTCATATGGGGTGATCTTGCTTCTTTTATTAGGAACTCGATTCAATATGTAAGTGGCAGTTAATATTGCCTCACCCCAAAATCCTAATCCCAAACCGGAATTAGAGAGCATGGCATTTGCCATCTCTACCAGAACACGGTTCTTGCGTTCTGCAACACCATTTTGTTGTGGTGTATATGGAGCTGTTGTTTCATGGACTATCCCAGTTGAATTAAAGAAACTTGGATCATAGAATTCACCACCTCTATCAGTTCTTAATCTTTTGACATGTGATTCACAATGCAATTCAACCTCTAGTTTAAATGCTCTAAATTTATCCATTGCTTCATCTTTAGAATGCAACAAATAAACATAGCAAAATCTAGAGTAATCATCAATAAAAGTAACAAAATACTTCTTTCCACCAATAGTAGGATTACTATGCATGTCACAAACATCACTATGTACCAATTCAAGAATCTTAGTACTTCTTTCAACTTTTGGGAATGGATGTCTTGTGATTTTAGTAAGCATGCATATTTTGCATTGTTGATCACTTTTGTTAGTGTTAGGAATTATTTCCATTTTCATCATATCTTGCATTTTCCTAACATTCACATGTCCTAACCGATTATGCCATAAGGAAAAAGAAGAAGAATCAACAGTATAAGCAGCAACATACTTATTCTTATTATTGATATTTAACTTGAACATATTATCATACATGTAGCCTTTGCCAACAAAGACACCACCCTTGGATAGAATAAATTTGTCTGCCTCGAAAACCATTTTGAAGCCAAACTTGTTTAGCATACTTCTAGACACAAGATTCTTCCTTATCTCAGGCACATAGTACACTTCTGTAAGTGTAAGTGTCTTTCCAGAGGTGAACTCGAGATCAACACTTCCTTTGCCTTTTATAGTTGCTTTAGTAGCATTCCCCATGTATAAACTTGAACCATATTCTAGGGGCTCAAAGGTCTTGAAGAAATCTTTGTCCTTGCAGACATGTTTTGTTGCTCCGGAATCTATCCACCAAGCACCATCATCTTGTACCATATTGATTTCAGAAATCATGGCTACAAACTTATCAGTTGATGGTGCATCATTCTTGCCTTGAACCATTTTTCTTTTGAGAAGTCGGCATTCAGACTTGTAGTGTCCAGGCTTGTTGCAATTGAAGCACACAACCTTCTTCTTGATGGACTTATTGTCTTTAAAGCTACTAAATTTTCGCTTTTTAGACTTGCTTCCTTGTCCATCATCCACCAAGTGCACTTTTGACACTTGTGAGTCTTGCTCTTTATCTTCTTCTTCTTTACGAAGGCTCTCCTCAATTCGGAGTTCATTTCCAAGAGCTTGAAGACTAATGTCTTCTTTCTTGTGCTTCAACTGCTTCTTAAATTCCTTCCATGAAGGAGGCAACTTATCTATAATAGATGCTACAATAATGCCATCATCCATGTTCAAATTATGATGCTTGAATGTACCAAGAATATGCTCAATTTCATGAAATTGCTCCATAACACATTTATTGTCTACCATGCGATAATTATTGAAATTGGAGACAATGAACTTCTTACTTGTAGCATCCTCCTTTAAGTATCTCTGTTCGAGCAACTCCCACAGGTCCTTTGCTGAAGCAGAGTTGTAGTATGTATCGAACATAGTGTCTGACATTCCATTGAGAATGCTTCCCAAAGCAATGCAATCATCATTATCCCATTT